>JAVTVY010026831.1:0-108110 GCA_036873755.1 Hanleya hanleyi | reverse complement strand
AGTTGGGCAGTTCCACCCATGCTGCTGCATGGTATGGTATAAGCCATCCTTTGTCTGCCGAATTCCAAACTGTATGGCATAGAGTTCCTAGGTGTTTGGAATGCCTTATGACAGTTCCTAGTATGCCCCCATTTTCAAGAAGCTCCCTTACAAGGGCAGAACACAGAGAAAAACAATTTGTACGATGGTTAGCCACTCATTATCGAATCTGATGCTTATGTGGTACCATCATGGGGGTACTGTCACTTAGCATTTGTTTCCCAAGTTTGGTGGCTCGTATTTATATACTCAGAACATTTGAAAAAAAAATAATTGGACGATGGCTAGCTACTGACTGTCGAATCTGACGCTTGCAGGGCACCATCCTGTAAGTGTAGTATATGTGTACCATGTTTGGTGGCTCAAACACTTTCAAGAGTGTCAGCGGACGCTATCTCTGACAGAGAGGCAGACAGACATACGGACGGGCATTTCATGCCGATTCTTATAGTAATATAGACAACTTATTATGCCGATTGTAAATAAAAAGATATAAATAAAATATAAACAAAAAGAGTAACTGTGTTTCGTTTCAATCGTAGCTCTAAGAATATATTACGATATTTCAAGCCAACACTGAAGTATTGAACAGTGTCACGATGGTCGCACATTCTTCCTCTAAAGAGCTGTAATGGTCGAAGATTATGTGGCTATATTTCATTGACTGATTAACGCGGAGTGCAGGTTGTTAGCGTGTGGTCAATGATATTATTATATGGCTACATTTTATTGGTTGATTTAAAATAAAAATAAAAATATTGTGAAAGAAAATAATGAAATGTTCGCCTTGTGACAGCACGGAAAAGGCAAGAAGAAGAAATTGACAAAGAATTGTTGGGGGATTGCTGAAGAAAATAGATTTTTTGACTATTATTACTTTTTATTTCTACTATGAATTATTTTTCACCATATCCCTTTTGTGGCTTCTATGACATTATTCTCAGGTAAAATAATCTAGTAGTTGAGATGTGACGTTTAAACGGAATTACCGAATATTTCTCCTTTAATCCACTAATAAAAGATGATTGTTGTGTTTTTATTTCAGTGGGACTAAATTATCTGTCATAATTGAGAGGACAATGGAAGACTTATCAGTAAAACTGGAACCTCTTGATCAAGCGACAGGATCATTGGTGCAAGATGATTCGGTAACGTACTGGCATTCTGCAAATGAATCTATGGAAGAGGGAGATGTAACAGTGAAGACAGAACCAACAGCTCAATGTGCGGTGGGAGAACAACGAGGTGATATTGAACATGATCCATGTGAACAATTACCGGTAAGCCGTGAAACACAGTTGTCGATAAGATAAAAACCAGATCTACAAAAGTCGCTCCTCTTCCTACTTGTCGCTTATGCAGATCTGGCATCAACACCCTCAACACATACATGACCAATGTATGTCTAAAACGTCAAGCTTAGGTCGCAACTACGTAGGAATGATAGGTTGACCTCGTGAAGAGAGAAATATCTCCTTGAATTCTTCGATATATCTAAATTCTATTAATCTTAACAGAATATCATCACGGTTTCTAGAGAATAAAATAAAAGTAAGATAAAATATAGTAGATGACTTTTGCATATACCGTACACTTGCAAAGTAAGACGGGCCAGACGTTTGAACTTGATCTGCCGACGGCTAGGTCTTCCAACACAAAAACCCGGTTCTTGTGCCCGAATCTTAAACATGTAAACTCATCGACATGCGAGACTGGGAGCGTTATTGTTCTTCACCACGAAAATGCTAGCCGTCCGTCCGGCCTTCTGTTCTTCCAACTTATTGTCCGTCCCACCTTCTGTGATCGCGGTATTTCGGGAACAGTTCGCCCAATTGACTTCAGGCTTGAGAAAGTGCTTCACATCAGTTAGACGGCCATTTTGTATTGATTTTCATTGAGGTAGTATGTAATTCAAGATGGCTGTCATTCGCCATCCTCGATTCCGTCCGTCCTGCATCTTGTGAACACGATAACTTGAGAATAATTTGTCCAATTGACTTCAAACTCAATAAGGTGCTTCACGGTATGTAATCCAAGATGGCTGCCATTGACCATCTTGGATTCCGCCCGTCTTGTCTTGTGAATGCGGTATCTTGAGAACAACTTGTCCAATTGACTTCAAGCGTGAGAAGATGTTTCGCATCAGTAGACGGCCATTGGTGTTGATTTTCATTGAAGTAGTATGTAAACCAATATGACTGCTATTGGCCGTCTTGGATTTCTCTCACCCATATTGTACCTATCTGTGTTGTGAATGCGATATCTTGAGATCTATACCACCCATCGATTTATAAGCTTCACCATCCAAAATTCCATAAACAACTGCAGACTCACATTCCAGTGTTACACTATCCATCACTGCTTCCCAAACCTCCTCAACTCCTCCTCCCTTTCCACATACACATATCCGAGTTACATTTAAGAAGATATTTGAAGAATAATTGCTGTATGCTCTCAAACAGGCTACTTGGCGGAGGATTTGCTATCTCCTCAGCTTGTTCTGAGATCTGGTTTTAATCAAATGCAACAACAGCTTTTGGATACAGTTCTTAAGACTCATGGTGGAGTATGCTAGAAGTTTATATTAAATTCACAAACTTCATGTGATTTTGCAAACAGATTTTCGAAGATATATTTAATAACTGACCGTATTGAAGTGGAAGGAAGTGTTGATATAAAAATAAGGCTGATTATTTGTTTTCTGTTTGATTTAGTCTTTTGTCAAGAAGTGTTCTGATGACGAGCAGTCACGTGTCGATGATTTTTTCTCGGATAGACCTTTTCCTGTGGCCATGTACATGATAAAAGTCATGACAGCAGAGACGACAATACTGCCCAACGAATCTTTGAGATTTTGGAATCCAGAAACGGACAATACAGGAAGAACGACAGTTCATACTTGTGAAAAGCCATACAAATGTTCGTTCTGTCTAAATAGCTTTTCACAAAAAGGAGACATAAGAAATCATGAAATAACACACACTGGAAAAGTTTTCATACAAATGCTCACTCTGTCCACATAGCTGTTCACATAAAGTAAACCTAAAGAAACATGCAAGGACACATACTGGTGAAAAGCCATACAAATGCTCACTCTGTCCATATAGCTGTTCACATAAAGTAAACCTAAAGAAACATGCAAGGACACATACTGGTGAAAAGCCATACAAATGCTCACTCTGTCCATATAGCTGTTCACATAAAGTAAACCTAAAGAAACATGCAAGGACATACTGGTGAAAAGCCATACAAATGCTCACTCTGTCCATATAGCTGTTCACATAAAGTAAACCTAAAGAAACATGCAAGGACACATACTGGTGAAAAGCCATACAAATGCTCACTCTGTCCATATAGCTGTTCACATAAAGTAAACCTAAAGAAACATGCAAGGACACATACTGGTGAAAAGCCATACAAATGCTCACTCTGTCCTTATAGCTGTCCACGAAAAGGAATCCTAAAGGAACATGAAAGGACGCACACTGGTGATAAGCCATACAAATGCTCACTCTGTCTATATTGCTGTGCACAGAAAGGGAGCTTGAAGGATCATGAAAGAACACACACTGGTGAAAACCCATACAAATGCTCACTCTGTCCATATAGCTGTCCACGAAAAGGAATCCTAAAGGAACATGAAAGGACACATACTGGTGATAAGCCATACAAATGCTCACTCTGTCTATATTGCTGTGCACAGAAAGGGAGCTTGAAGGATCATGAAAGAACACACACTGGTGAAAACCCATACAAATGCTCACTCTGTCCATATAGCTGTTCACGGAAAGGAAACCTGAAGAAACATGAGAGGACACATACTGGTGAGAAGCCATATAAATGCTCACTCTGTCCATTTTGCTGTTCACAGAAAGTGAGCCTAGAGAAACATGAAAGGACACATACTGGTGAAAAGCCATATAAATGCTCACTCTGTCCATATAGCTGTTCACAAAAATGGAGCATCAAGCAACATGAAAGGACACATACTGGTGAAAAGCCATATAAATGCCCACTCTGTCCATATAGCTGTTCACATAAAGTAAACCTAAAGAAACACGAAAGAATACATACTGGTGAAAAGCCATATAAGTGCTCATTCTGTCCATATAGCTGTTCACGAAAGGGAAACCTGAAGAAACATGAAAAGACACATACTGGTGAGAAGCCATATAAATGCTCACTCTGTCCATTTAACTGTTCACAGAAAGGGAGCCTAAAGGAACATGAAAGGACACATACTGGTGAAAAGCCATATAAATGCTCATTCTGTCTATATAGCTGTTCACATAAAGGGAGCCTGAAGGATCACGAAAGAAAACATACTGGTGAAAAGCCATACAAATGCTCAATCTGTCCATATAGCTGCTCAAAAAAAGTACACATGAATAATCACGAAAGGATACATACTGGTGAAAAACCATATAAATGCCCACTCTGTCCATATAGCTGTTCACAAAAAGTACACCTAAAGAAACATGGAAGGACACATATTGGTGAAAAGCCATATAAGTGTTGACTCTGTCCATATAGCTGTTCCTGAAAGGACACATACTGGTGAGAAGCCATAAAAATGCTCACTCTGTCCATTTTGCTGTTCACAGAAAGTGAGCCTAAAGAAACATGAAAGGACACATACTTGTAAAAAGCCATATAAATGCACACTCTGTCTATATAGCTGTTCATGGAAAGGATATCTTGGGCGACAGGAAATGACACATACTGGGACAAAGCCATAAAATGCTCACTCTGTCTATATAGCTGTTCATAGAAAGGACACCTTGGGCGACATGGAAGGACACATACTGGTGCAACGCCATAAAATGCTCACTCTGTCGATTTAGCTGTTCATCAGTTAGGAAAAACCACCTCTCTAAAATAGAGGTAAAAAGGTCGTTTTTGCTTGATAACTTTTGACTTGTTCATCATAAGAGTACAAAATCCTCAGGCGACTTACTTTGAATATTGTTACAGTCCGGAACACTGGCTTTCCAATGAATGTGTGCAGAGTCTAGTTGTTAACAGAGAACAAAACATATCTTTCAATACCATGCGATGCATATAAATATATCCATGGTCGCCTATGGCGGATGTTTCTATCTTCGATATATCATTGAATTTATTGAACAAAAACGACCTTTTTTATCTCATTTTAGAGAGGTAGTTTTCCCTAACTGTTCATAGAAAGGACACCAAGGGCGACATGAAAGGACACATACTGGTACAAAGCCATAAAATGCTCTGTCCATAATATAGCTGTTCAGACAAATGGAACATAAAGAAACATGGAAGAAACCACACTGATGAAAAATCATATAAGTTTTGACTCTGTCCGTATTATAGCTGTTCACAGAAAGGGAACCATAATAAGATACATGCTTATGAAAACCATAAACATGCTCCATGTAGCTGTTCAAAGATAAGACGTCTTCAGGAACACAAAATCACGCATAATAATGAAAAAACCATGGAAATGAGGCTTGCATAGTGTGCGTTCTGGCTTTCTAGTATTCATTATACCCCCCGTACACGTAGTGTAGGGGCGGTATACTGGTTTCAGCTTGACCGTCCGTCCGTCCGTACGTCCGTCCGTCCGTCCGTACGTCCGTCCGTCCGTCCGTATGTCCGTCCGTCCGTCCGTACGTCAGTCCGTCTGTACGTCCGTAACATTTGGTTTCCGGAGCATAACTTGACAACCGCTACTTGGATTCCTCTCAAATTTGGTATGCAGCTACCATAACACGAGACCTCGCTTGGGATTGCATATGGCGCATGTGCGTCTACAGGTGGCGCCACCTAGGGTCATTCCGTAACATTTCGTTTCCAGAGCATAACTTGACAACCGCTACCTGGATTCCTCTCAAATTTGGTATGTAGCTTCCTTACCATGAGAACTCGCTTGGGATTGCGTTTGGCGCATGTGCGTCTACAGGTGGCGCCACCTATGGTCAAAAGTTTCTCATGGCAGTCCGTAACATTTCGTTTCCGGGGCATAACTTGACAACCGCTACTTGGATTCCTTTCAAATTTGGTATGCAGCTGCCATACCATGAGACCTCGCTTGGGATTGCATGTGGCGTATGTGCGTCTACAGGTGGCGCCACCTGGGGTCAAAAGTTTCTCCTGTCGGTTCGTAACATTTTGTTTCCAGAGCATAACTTGACAACCGCTACTTGGATTCCTCTCAAATTTGGTATGTAGCTACCTTACCATGAGACCTCGCTTGGGATTGCGTTTGGCGCATGTGCATCTACAGGTGGCGCCACCTAGGGTCAAAACTTTTTCTTGTCGGTCCGTAACATTTCATTTCCGGAGCATAACTTGACAACAGCTAATTGGATTCCTCTCAGATTTGGTATGTAGCTACCTTACCATGAGACCTCGCTTGGGATTGCGTTTGGCGCATGTGCCTCTACAGGTGGCGCCACCTATGGGCAGAATTTTCTCAGTTGGTCCGTAACATTCCATTTCTGGAGCATAACTTGACAACGGCTGATTAGATTCTTCTCAAATTTTGTATGTAGCTGCCATACCATGAGACCTAGCTCAGGATGTTGCATATGCGTCTACAGGTAGTAAGTTTAATATTTCACTTCCCATTTACTTCCTTTTCCTCTTCAATGTGGTTATCTAGATGACAGTAATTCGCCTATCTGTTGCAACAGCCCATTTCAAGTCTACACGGTTCTAGTGGTAACAACAGTTAGGTAAAACACAATATGCCTGCATAACCCCATTCTCAACAATCATTATTAACATCAATTTTCTGAACAATCCATTAAACTCATCTGAGTATCGTCACGACACATGCATAGACAATCCGTTAACCGCACTCGTCACGACACATGCATAGACAATCCGTTAACCGCACTCCAACCGAGTGAGGTCTCATTGTCAACTAGTTACATACCATGCCGCCACCCATAACATGTATACTTATATTCCTCTACAAATACTCGTCAATTTCTATCAAATGTGCATCCGGGGGGTATCTTGTAAGCATGCTTACTGATGATTTCCACTGCCACAATCCCATTCAGCTTACTCGTGAAACGTTAACCACCCCCATGTATCTATGCCCTTACGGGGGGTACCTTGTAAGCAGCCTTACTGATCATTTTGATCAAATGTGTGCATCCCTCAGACTATGCTCTAGTTTTCATTAGATAAGCCTGAATTTCCTCTCTTATGTTATTGGTTGTTATCCAAAGGTCAGAGCTCACTGGGTAGCGCGTGTATTTTGGCAATTGAACAGAGTGATCAGGGTAGCTAACTGGGCATGGCATAAAGCCTGACAATTTCAAGGGGGGTGGGGGGGTGGGGAATTTTGGCTTGATGTCACACTCCAGGTTGTTTTACTCATATGGTGACAGTCATTTTGGTTGGTGGAAGAAGCCGGAGTACCCGGAGAGAACCACCGCCCATCGGCAAGTAACTGACAAACTTTTATACATGGACCAGCTGGGCTCGAACCCGTACATGTTCAGCGGTGTGAGCTAAGCGGTCACCGGTCAGCGAAGGTTCTTAGACCACTCAGTCACCGAGGGCCCCCAGACAATTTAATCTGTGTTATACACATCTTTCAGGTACCCTGTATATTGGTTGCAGAGTGTCTACTACAGCTTAGGTGCACAGCATATGAATACAGTCTGCAATGTAGGCTAGTCCGCCATACTGTATTATTTTGATGATTTTAGCTCTTGATTGCTAATCAATTGGATCAGTCTTTAAAATTGATGTTTCAGATCAAATTTTCTTTGATTCTATCAATGTTTCTGAGTGAGAAATGCACTTGCTGTTTTATTCTATTTGCCAGACAATTTACTGTACAAAAAACCCTTATCCAAAGGCATGTGTTTTCCATGCTGGTACCAGATTGAAACAAAAATGTTTGTTTTAACAAAATACTTAAAAATCCATTCCCTCAATAGAAATGACTATGAGTATGTGCATACATCTATATTTATAAAAAGAATATCTCCAACTTTCCACAGGAACACATCTCACTCGTGATGGTATTTCTTCTGAGGAAGCAACGAAAGAAAAGCCTCCGCCAGCAGAGAGAAGCAGCGCACCTCTACTGTTGATTGTCGCTGGTGTCAACATCGGTCTGCTGATCCTGGCAGTGTTCATTGGTGGGCTGTGTTATAGTAAACGAACAGCTCTTAGGGCCTACAAACAACTTCCAGGTTCGTGAACTGCTACAGTTTCAACTAGCACTGATATTCGATGAACAATTCCTCCTTTTGTGAGCCCTCCTTCACATCCAACATTAACAAAACTCAAAGGTTGTCCAGACGTAATTGAATTATTAGAAAGTTACTGAAAAGCAAGGAGGAATGCTGATAACAACCTGTTGCACAGAAACATGATTTGACCTGAGTGGGGGACAGGAGGCGGAATGTCCCCAGATACCATCATATCAATACGGGCCAAAGGTGTGTTATGCTTGAGGCTTCGTGGTTCATTTCCCGTGATCTGGAGCATTTTCAGGGGTTCTTTCAGATAAATTAATGTGAATAAACAATGTCCGCCAAGTTGTTGATCTCAAAACTGAGGAGGGTGTGGGGGGAGAGACGGCAGAAAGACCCTTCCATCCCCCTTCGCCTATGTTACATGGGCGTCGCCAGCATGTCTTCAGAGGAGGTAATTTCCTTACATGCTTACTTATTAGAGAGCCCTGTAAACTGCTGTCCATCACAGGACAATAACATGTAGTCAGGGGCTAACATATGATTGTTCACACCCAATGACTCTCGTCTTATTAGTCCTGTGATCAAATACATGTATTTAGTTTTCTCTCGGGTGTCTTGCCATACCTGAACTTTATTCATAGTAATTTCTCTTTCCTAATTCTTACAGGGATCCATCGTAACTGGGGCACTGGGAGTAAAGCTGAAACTGTTCCATCAATTGGCCTGATGTCGCATTCTAAACCAAGGAATGCTTATAGAGATTACGAGCCCGCCGATGTCAAGGTCAAATTCACACCGATTTTGAAGGACTGTGAGATCCCTATCAAAAGCTTAGAAGTTAAACAGAGGTATGGATCACTAAACTTTGAGTACATTAAGACCGAATAAATAAATTTATGACTTCACAGGCACTGCCGCGTCCGGTTTTTTAGCACCACGTCAACCCTTTTTATTGCTCAAATATTTTTTTTCACATTTGACAAGTAAAGGGAAGATAATCTGAGAGGGAAAGAGGATGTCCTCGCCGGTGTCCTCAGCCTGGAAATGATGAGGTTTTGGTTTAACAAATTCCCCAAAAATCAAGAAAAAAAAAAAAAAAATAAAAAAAAATATGGGGGCTGGGTATTCCACCTGGGTGTTTAGTTATCCCTCACAGAAATAGGGCGCAACTAGGGCGCAAATGGAGCGCATCAATTGAGTCAGCTATGACACAGTTCGGGCGCAATTGGGGCGCACGCCCTATCTACGCTCCCAATTTTGCCATTAGACTCAATATGGCTAGGGCGCAAATTAGGGCGCGTTCCAAATATTTTAATTGTGCCTTATATGTGCCCTATTAGCATGATTAGAGAATAGGAAGCAGTCTTAGAGCACAGATAAGGCGCAGAAAAGGTGCAGTTGGGGCGTGAGCAGGGTGCACCCTCAGAATAATAGCATTGATGTTGTACTGATAGGGCGCATTTGGAGCGGTTAGGGTGCAATTCGAGTGCAGTTGGGGCACAGAACAGTATACATGTACATAAATTGAAGATGCAAAGAAGGTGGAAGATGATTATTGGCATCTACCTTGTCTAAATAAATCTAATCTTACTCTGCAGGTATGTATTATCTTCGTCTACAATGTGCATTCATGATTTGAATTACATTTATAAGAAAATATATGTGCATGTACTAGACAGCTGTTGTAGAATTGGTATATTAGGTCATCTGACACTTTTGCTCACTCTTTCTTTAGTTTTTTTTTTCTTCAAATTTCTTCTACACACATCTGAAACCCACTGTCTGAAAACAGTTATAAAACACTCGCCAAAATCCTGTTAAATTGGTATGAAATCTCCAAATTTAAAATGGTTCTTTGAAAACCAATATGTCTGCCTTTCTTTTGTTAATATCAGCCAATAAGATAAAGGTCATATGACCGTTTTCACCAATCTGATAACATGCTATTGTGCAGTTAATAGGGTGCAGATAGGGCGCAGTTGTGGCGCAATTAGGGCACAGTTGAGGCGCAATTAGGGCGCACTCTGAGAATAATAGCATGAATGAAGTACATGTAATGGTAGGACGCAGTCGGGGCGCAGATAAGGAACAATATCTTTTTCAAGCAAAGTCTGATTTTTATGTTGAAATAATGTTATTAAAATTAAAGGTGAAATGCAAAGGTTTTCATGTTTTCTTTTTTACATTCTTCATGGGCCATTTAATGATTGAAATGTCAGCCTAACTACTTCATTTGATTTTATTTGAAGTATTTTGTCTCCTGGTAGCTTTTGAAAAGTGCTTCGAAGTTGGTGTCTCATGCACTGCCGATTCAGAAATGAAATCCGCATCGCTTATCTGCCCTTGTTTGACGCTGGTTTGCGACATCACATCAGACCACCTGGCCGGTCGTCAATACTTGTAACATCCAGTCTCCTGGCAGCTGGTCTGACGTGACGTCACAATCAATGAAAGATAAGCGATGACGTTTTGTAAATCTGAATTCAGCTGGGCTAGGGGTACCAACTTTTAAAAAGGTTCTAACAGACAAGATAATTCAAATTAATCCAAATGATGTAGATATTCTGGTATTTCTATCATTATTCATCTTATATTAAATGTAAAACGGAGAACTTGAAAGCCTTTGCATTTCACCTTTAAGTATCAAAGTCCAAATGTCACATTGATGAATTTAAAGCTCAGAATAGTGAAGAAAGCACAGTCTGAATTTTTGGTTAAAACTTTTTTTCAAAGACATGCATGCACACATATAATGACATGCATGCATATGTGAATACTACATGTAGCAAAATGAATGTTAGTGGAAAAAGGTCCAGAAGGCACAAGTGTACATGTAAGGCTCACTCTGAATTTTGGATAAAATGGTTATGTCCAAAAGGGCACATTTAGGGCACAGACTGAATTATTGAAGTCCATAGGGCGCAGATAGGGCGCAGTCTAAAGTTTGGAGAAAACATCTTGTGTCCACAGGGTGCAAATGAGGCGCAGTCTGAATATCAGAGAAAATTTCAAACTATAAGGCACAGTTAGGGCGCACGCCCTATTTAGGGCACATGCCTATTTGCGCCCTACTTGCGCCTTGTCTATCTACTGAGCCCTAATCGCACCCTATTTTTCATCCCATCCCCCTTGCTGCACCCTAATTGCGCCCTTCAGGAATGTGCCCTAGAAGCTAGAGATAGGGCACGTGCCCTTTCTGCGCCCCATTTGCGCCCTACTTGCGCCTTCTCTACCTACTGTACCCTAATCAGGCAAATTTCTAAATTATGGCCATCGATTTAGTTTTTTGTTTAGCAAAATTGTAGGCTTCCTACACACATAGAAAGTTTGCTGCAGATGTCAGCTGTTAATGAATGATTATGTTACTTGATACACATGTTTCTTATGATTGGAGGATGCACCTGTGGTATTTATGAGATGAAATATTATATGAGGTTTCGACCAATTATAAGGTTTTTTGTTAGACAAAAATGTACTGAAAAGTTTTCTGAATTTGTCAGGTTTCATTGGATGATTATGAAACTTGGTACACATATTGAATATGATTAGAGTATGTGCCTGTGTTATTTATGATTTGAAATATTAATTTCTGTTCAAATTTTGAGAGGTGAGTCTTGGAAATTTGCCAAAATCTAGATACATGTACACCTGTACATGGGAAATGCTGAAGCTGTCAGCTCTCATTGGATGACTTTGACACTTGCTGCACAAATTTGACGTGATTCGATGATGTGCATTGTGCTATTTAAGAAATATGACATGAAATATTAAATCTTGTTCAAATTATCGCAGTTTAGACGTTGTACATTTCCACTGATACAGTTTTTGTTAGGCAAAAAATTACATGTACCCCTGTACATGGAAAGTTTGCTCTACTTAGATAATGCGCCTCATTCTGCGCTCTAGCCTTGTTGGCGCAGTAAAAAAAACAAGGTGCAAGTAGGGCGCAGATGGAGTGTGCACCCTAAATAAGGAGCATGCTCTAATTCTGTGACGGTTGGCCTGGGAGGGGAAGATATGGTGTAATATGTCTCACTCAAGGTCCAGGCCTATGGGAAACAAACAATCCCACAAATCAGTGATAAGGTTAACAGATCTGGGACTGTGTATGAATTGGTGTAACTATGTTAAGGGATGGGGTTCCCTCTCAACCCCTTCCCGGACTCTGTGAACCTCCCTCTATCTCCTAAACTTTAAGCATCAATCCACCCCATAACCATAAATATTCTGAAAGTTTACATGCTATACACTTGCATGATGTTATCACTACCTCCAGGGATGATAATTCTTGAACTGTCATCGGTAAACCACAATTGCCATAATTGCACATCGACTGTAAGGTGTTTTTTTGGGGTTGTCCGAATACTTGTCTAGAGTCATAATTTTAAGAGATACATGCACTTGTGTATGTAGCTGTTGTAACTTTCATTTCTGACAATTTCATTTTAGATTAGGTGGTAATATTTTTGGGGACACTTATCGTGGACACTGGAATGATACGTGTGTGGCTATAAAATGCATCACTCATGGCATACGGGAGACAGACAAAAACTCAGATATTGTAGAGAAAATTAAGAAAGAAGTCTCACTACTCAGGTATGTGAATGTTCTTCATGATGTTTGACTGAATGGACCACTTGTGGTGTTCAATGATGTACACTGTTACAGATGTTCAAGTTTCTGAATTGTTCTTTTGTTAAATGAAGTAAAGTAAGTCACTTATACATATTCTGCAAATGCTCCTAATGATTCAATCACTTGAAACCACCAAATGAGCCGAAACCACCAGAATAAAGCTCATTTCTGTCTGATCATGCATAATAAATATCTTCTTGTATACTTTGAGTGATTGTACGAACCTGGTATTATGGTTCTATAAAAACATCATCTTGAAGTTGTGCATCTTATTCTGTATGTATTCTTGCAAATTGACTGGAGCTGAGATCTTAGTTTCAGACAAACTACTGTAACTGTGTATTTAGCCGTTGAATAGATAATTGATGACCAAAGTATGCTTGCGTCTCATTGATCTAAATAACAGTCTTTACATGAGAAAATAATTGATGTATTAATCATTTCTGAGTACACATGTATTGAACTATCTCATTCTGAACTGTTCTTCAGTAAACAAAGACACCAGAACATTGCAGCTGTCATTGGTATGTGTCTGGAAGCTAAATTTCCCTACATCATTAATGAATTCATCTGTGGTCAATCCATTAAAGAATACCTCAAACATGAGGCATCAGTCACATGGCTCCAGAAAGTGCGAATGGTGAGATTTTCCTATTACCATGGTTAAAGCTATTAAAACATTTCAATTATGCTCACTGGTAATGATCTTAAATGTTTGGTGTGTGCTGAATTAAAATACAAGGATATTACATATTAATGTCTTGATTATTTTATGTATAGTACATGAAGTAAAGATGAATTTGTGCAGAGATTGAAATTATTCCATATCATATTTCATAGATTTTCTTGGATAATTTAAACAAACTATCATACAAAGTTTACTGATTTTGTTTGAACAGTGTATTCAGGCAGCTGATGGGTTATCTTTCCTTCACTCCATCAAACCATCACCCATTCTTCACAGGGATCTCCGCTGTGCTAACCTCCTCATTACAACTGAAGAAATTGTTGTGGTAGGTGATTGAAGGGATAGGGTTCATCTATTCAACCCTACTGCTAATATTTTTAAACTTATTTGTAACAAGACTTCACATCATTGAAGCAATCTCTGTATCTCATTTCTGAAATTAAATATCTGGTAGCTAAATAACTGGTTGCTACAGTAACCAATTCCTATCTCTGAAGCTGATGGTAACCTAGTCTTCATTCATCTAACAGTTGATACAATGTGAGTATAGTGTAAAATAGTCAGAATCCTTTGATTATTGTTATCAGATCTATTTCGCTACATTATGTCATCATATCTCCTGGTATACACAGTTTATACACAACATGATCAAGTAAATCCTTTAGGATCCAATATTCTGCAGGTGACAGTATTAAAATAACCCCAGTGTCACATATACTATTTATTATTTTATTTGTGCTTTCACATTTGAACTTGGATTTAGGTTTGTATTCCTATTGTAGGTTGTGGATTTTGGTATCACCAAAATCCTGCAGCCAGTCCGACAAGAGTGTAAGCGTACCAAATGTTTCTGTAAGTGCATGCTTCACACATTTTCAGTAATTATTTGAAAGTTTTTGAAAGTTCGCAAAAAAGTTTTCAGATATTGGAGAGAGGTTTTCAGAAGTTCAGTGGGATATTTCAAAAAAGTCCACAAAGAAGTTGGCTAACATTATTTAAGAAATTTATTAAGAGGTTCTCAGAATTTCACGAAGAAAATTTTAGATCTGTGACAGACTTTTGTGGTTACGATTTTCAGAAATGGAGGATTATCAAGATTTCTTGATCTGATTCAAACCTCTCCAGAAGAAGTTGATCGAATGACTTTCAGAAGTTCATGAATATTTTTCAGAATTTAATTCTTTGGCGTTTGGAATATCTTTGAGAGGCTTCTACAGTTAGATTTTCAGAAATGGACTATTGTGATAAGTTCTCACTAATTGATTGGTTACATACACTGTACCTTCAAGTTCACTGTGAAGTGGTCAATTCTCAGTAGGCAGCTTCTATGAGGTATATGTATAATCCTTCCATATCATACTGTTATATTGTGTGTGTCAGTACGGCGCATCACGTTGGGCACACCGGTTCTCGTCAGATCACCGAAGTTAAGCAGCGTTGAGCTCGGTCAATACTTGGATGGGTGACAGGGTGCTGTACTGACTGGGCTGATCAGTGTCCAGAATAATAGGAACTGTGGACACTCTCGTGTTCTGGCACATGTAGGCACCGTCGTGATATGGCTGAAACAATGTTGAAAACGACGTTAAATCCTACTCACTCACTCACTCACTGTTATATTGTGATATTCATGTTCTCTGTAGGTCATAAAGAGATGAGTGCATGCCCTGCCTCTATTCGCTGGACGGCCCCTGAAATTCTAGACAAACCCGAGTCTCAGGAGAACGAGTCGACCTTCACATCCAGCTGTGATGTCTACTCGTTTGGAATGTTGATGTGGGAAATGATCATGGGGTGTGACCCATTCAGCGAGATTACTTCAGAATTAGAGGTTTGTGCTCACTGCTGTGGATGTCTCAAAAATATAACATTTTTATCTCACCTTAAGAAGTAAAGGGGAGATATTGTGAGGGGGGAAAGAGCATGTCGGTGTCCCCGGCCTGCAAATGATAAGATTTTTGGTTTAGCAAATTGAAAAAAAATCTAGAAAATTTAGAAAAAATATATATAAAAAAAAATAAAAAAATATGGGGGTGGGTATTCCACTTGGGGGTACTGCCCCTGAGGTGCTCCAATGTTAAAATCTCTATTATAAGAGTTTTGCATTTAGCTGAAGTGCACATGTACATCTGTACTTAGAAAGTTTGTTGCAGTTGTCAGCTGTCATTGAATGATTATAAAACTTGGTACACATGTTTCTTATGATTGTGCTATTTAGGAGATGAAATATTAATTTTTGTTCAAATTCTGAGGGTTTTGTCTAAGTAATCTGCCAATGGTAATGTACATGTATATATATATATATATGTACACCTGTACATGGAAAGTTTGCTGAAGCTGTCAGCTTTCATTGAATGAATTTGACACTTGCTACCCAAGTTCAATGTGATTCGAGGATGTGCATGTGATATTTAAGAAATATGATATTAAATAAGAATTTTTGTCCTAATTATCACTGTTTAGACTTTGTACGTTTCCATTGATAAGGTTTTTGTTGGGCAAAAATTTACATGTCAGGGTCGTATCCAGTCGACATTTACTTACGTAAAACGTATGGGCACCCAAAATAAATTCTGCCCAAAAGAGATCAAAGAAAAAAATGTACCTCACTGTTTTTTAGGGAAAAGTTAGAACAATAACCATTCTACTGGACACGTGCACGATATAATATGACATAAACATGTTTCTGTATCGCTTAAATAACTTTATTCTCAACAAAACTAGCCTTCAAAGTCACTTCGTCAGTTTCACAAGTTACTTCGCGAGGCGAGTGCCGCCATTTTCTCTACTTCCTGTTTGCCGGGCTGAATAACAAAACCGGGCTGAATACACTAGCGCACGTTGATTTGTGAACATGTTTGAACTTCCGGTACGCAGCGCAAGTCAACGAATGCGGAAAATCCAAGATGTCAATTTTGACTGACCTGGACTACGATGACATTGTTTCATCTTTCAGAAATGATACACCATGACGAATTACTTTATAAACTTTAGATTGGCATTATGTAGTCGGTGGACATGTCATGTTATCATTTGTTGAATTTACTGGATTAAATGATTTATTAATTAAAAAATTAAAATTATATTTTGATTCTGTGGGCAAGCTTTATTGGGGATTGATGTTAATTTTTATGGAAAACTATCCATAAAGGTTGAAAATGTTATAAGTAACCCACTCAGATTTATTGCCTGGATCCCGGCCTAATGTGATAGGATAGTAATTTGGAGGGTCGGGACATATCTTTAAAGACTGGATATGACCCTGCATGTAGATCTGTGCATAGAAAGTTTGATGAACCTATCCAGCAGTAATCCCATACGGAACTCAACTATCCAGCAGTAATCCCAGATCGGACTGGTCTATCCAGCAGTAATCCCACATGGGACTGGCCTATCCAGCAGTAATCCCACACAGGACTGACCCATCCAGCAGTAATTCCAAATGGCACTGGCCTATCCAGCAGTAATCTCACACAGGACTGACCTATGCAGCAGTAATCTCACACTGGACTGACCTATCCAGAAGTAATATTACACAGGACTGCAATATGCAGCAGTAATCCCACATGGTACTGACCTATCCAGCCATAATCCTACATGGGACTGACCTATCCCGCTGTAATCCCACACAGGGTTAGCCTATCCAGCAGTAATCCCACATGGGACTGGTCTTCCCAGCCGTAATCCCACACAGGATTGTACAGCAGTGCTGTAATCCCACACTGGACTGCCTATGCAGCAGTAATTCCACACAGGACTGACCTATCCAGCAGTGATCCCACATGGGACTGGCCTATCCAGCAGTAATCCCACACAGGACTGGCCTATGCAGCAGTAATCTCACACTGGACTGACCTATCCAGGAGTAATATTCCACAGGACTGCAATATGCAGCAGTAATCCCACATGGTACTGACCTATCCAGCCATAATCCTGCATGGGACTGACCTATCCCGCTGTAATCCCACACAGGGTTAGCCTATCCAGCAGTAATCCCACATGGGACTGGTCTTCCCAGCCGTAATCCCACACAGGATTGCACAGCAGTACTGTAATCCCACACTGGACTGCCTATGCAGCATTAATTCCACACAGGACTGACCTATCCAGCAGTAATCCCATACGAGACTCACCTATCCAGCAGTAATCCCAGACAGGACCGGCCTATCCCGCAGTAATTCTACTTGGGACTGGACTATCCAGCTGTAATCCCACAGGGCACTGGTCTATCCATCAGTAATAACACATGGGACTGGTCCATCCAGCAGTAATCCTACACAGGACTGGCCTATCCAGCAGTAATCTCACATGGGACTGACCTATCGAGCAGTAATCTCACACTGGACTGCCCTGTGCAGCAGTAATCCCACGACACTGACCTATCCATCTGGCAGTAATCCCACATGGAACTGATGTTATTGTCTGTAACAGATAATCTATTCCAGACATTATTGTCTGCACCACATCACCTATTGCAGACTTTATTGTTTGCTCTACATGTATGCTTTCAATACTGCTGCAGCTTCGGCGGATGACATTGCAAGGCGAGATGTTGGGGTTCTCAGAATGCTTGTTTAAACTTGATATAATCAGCTTCTTTCTATCATTATGCGGTTTAACCCAACAGAAGTGATCCTAGAGCAGTGTTCGCTGGTCCTTGTTATCCCCGGCCAAGGGGATATAAAATCATCCATTTATGAGTGGGTGTGTCACGTTTTCTTGTTCACACGATAATTTCAAAACTATTGATTCAATAGATTGTCAGTTTTTAATGAAGATATTATTGGGGAATAGCTTTCATCCATTTGATTTTTAGGTCATTAGGTCGCAGCATCCCAAAACTGAATCTAGCTTTACTAGACTGTATTCTTAGGTAGGACTTCAGAAGAGTTGTCTTTCCTTGTCTTTCCTACACCATTGTCCTGTAGACAAACATCCACATTCAGTTAAACTCGCGAAAAGAAAACCATTCATTTACTGATTTAACAAAACTATTCTACAGAGGGGTCCTTTTCAGAAACTGAACTGTTTAACCAGAGAAAAAACATTGATATTAGCATCCTTTAGTTTACTTCATTGCTTTCTACACATTGGAGAATTTTCTCACCTGAAAGAAATCTATTTGTGGACGAATTACTATTTTCCCCTGTTGTCTGAGGAAGTACTGCAGGGATCTTTCTCAAATTTGGTACACATGTTCCCCCTGGAGTCTAGTTGTGCAAGATATCTTTTTTGGTCCGATTCGAAAATCCGATATGGCCGCCAGGCGACCACTTCGAATTTCACCATGAAATTTGTTATCATGAATTCTCAGGAACTACTGCAATGATCGTTGTCAAATTTGGTACACAGGTTCCCCTTGTGGTCTAGTTGTGCAAGATACGATTCCGAAATCCAATATGGCCGCCAGACAGACATCTTGAATTCCCCACTGAAACATTGTTATCGTGAATTTCCAGGAACGACTTCATGGATCTTTCTGAAATTAGTTGTGCAAGATAACTTTTTTGGTCTGATTCGAAAATCCAATTACACTTCAAATTAATACGGTATTTCCGGGTTGTGACAAATGCATCACAAGAGTCAGTGGATCAAACGGTGGGGCATATTCTATATATTGAGTATAGAGAATATCCATACCTTGACCTTCTATATAAGGAGTTTGAATGATTCCTAATTAAAATGTATTTCTTCAAATTTTAAATCAGTTTACTTTAGCTCATGCCATCGCAAGTGAACTGCCCCACCGTTTCGTCTGCCCATTGGTCGGCTACACAGAGGGACATGACTCGATAAATGTAGACTACTTGTGTTTCGATCCAATGGAGATAATCAGGATTCAGACAATTTCATAGTTTCACCATTACTGCACGGACTGGATCCCTTCAGTATTAAGTTGTGTACGGTAGTAAGGGTAGGTCACTCTGCAAAATGTTCACCTTATATATTCATCTAATTCAGATATATAATGTCCTGGAACTGGGTTGTATTTCTATTCTGAGATATTAGAATTTGAGGTTTACAGTTGTATTTGTTCTTCAAGATCATGGATATTGTGAAAGCTGGAGGGCGACCTACAGTTCCATCCTCCATCTCTGTCCTGCCTAAATACCGTGGTCTCATGAAACAGTGCTGGGATGAATCTCCGGAGAAACGACCGTCATTCAAACAGGTACATTTTCTCTTCTGATTGGACAATGTTTCTGTTCAGACTGCCAACTGGTTCAATTCTCCCGGTACTTAAACCTCAAGTTGATTGTTTTGACTCGGGTCTCCAGCTCAAACTGTGCCTGTTCTCAAAATAATGTGTGTCTCTACAGTGTTGCTGATTTGCATTATCCCATTCTCGTACTGTTAGATACTTCATGTGGGGAACTATTGTCTGAGCCTGTGTGCAACTGAAAAGGCCCAAGTCAAGACATATTCCCCCCGCCCCCTCCATCCCATGTATGTTTTTCTGGAACAGCCCTAACATCTTCTCCGTGGTTTGCATGTGGTCTATCTGCCTGGATTTCCCCATCATCAGTAGGAATATGGTCATGAAGGCCTTAGCAGAGGTCCACATTTTTGTGAAATGTCAGTTCAGGAAATTGCAAGATTTAGGAAGGTTGGCCCTTGATTGAATAATTGCATAATTTATTCCTATGAAGTAGGCTATCATTTGCAAATTGTCCGGTAATGAGTGAGTCCATCCGAATCATTTCGTCGGCAAAATAAGGAGAACAGTTGACATTAGAACCTTGATTTTTGGCATGAAGGTGCATTAGGGGACTGTTACGATCCATTGTGATCACCAGTGTCTGTAGCGCCTAATTTTTTGGTTAGGTTTTTGTTAGGTTTAGGGTTTTGCTAGGGTATGTTTGTTTGGGTCATCGTCGCTGTGTGACCAATAAGGTTAGGTGCGATGTTAAACTTCAAACAACCAACCGTTACCAGCAAGTTCTGAGCTGACGTACTTTTGATGAAAATTTCTGGTGATTTTTAATGAAAATCACTGGTGATTCTGACTTGGGCCATGCCCATCTTGATATAGGCAGGATTTCAACTGGGGGTCCAAGAGTTCAGTGCGCGTCGGAGTCCTAATGCCTACCCTACTTTGTAGGTCCTGTTCACATGTTGTTTATTATTTTACATAATTACAGTACGATATTTCATTGACAATATGTAAATATTTAAACTTCTCTCTCCTGCAGGTGGTATCCCTGTTAAAAGAAACCATGTCACAAGCCAGAACCTTCGAAAGACAACAACATACGACTAACAGATCATCAACACCGATCACTCATTTAGTCTAACTTTCGTTCAAATGTGAATTCTTGACTCGATATGAAATTATAATTCTGGCATCCAGATGCGATTTCCAACCAAGATCTAACCATAAGACCACAACATCAGATGGATTTGGTGGACAACCTTAGATAGAATATTTGACTAACATGAAATGTTAACCAGCTACATACATGTTAAATGTGAATTTTACACTTTAAATGGAGTTGGGAATTCATATTCAGAAACTGGTGAATGAGTCGAGACCAACTATGAAATACTGCTGAAAATCTCAACTTTGACTGCTGCAAGTTATACTGCCATGGTGTTATCTTTCGCATTTGCTGCATAAGATTAGTGGAGCCTGGAGTGTCAATTTCAAGTAGAATTTTGTATTGCCTTTACATGACAATCAAGACCTTTAGTTTATTTGATGACCTTCACATGGAGGAGTAACCTTGACAGTGGAGCTGTATTTGTTAAGTGTTTGATGCAACATATCTGATATCGTACATGATGTGAGAAAAATGAACCAGAAATGGGTAGATAGGAAGCTATTGTCTGAGCCTTTGTGCAGCTGGAATAGCCTTAGTCTAGACACATTGTTGTTCCCAGACTTGGCTATTGTATGTATTGTCTGGTGATCTTTACATGGAGTATGAACCCAGAAAGCGCTTCAAAAACATGCCAGAACATTGAAGCAGATTTGATGGAATGTGATCCCACATGTGGACTTGTGACAAAGTAGACACATGTCCTTTTAAAATTTAATCAAGTATAAAAATGTAGTTGATGATACTGTACTGTTATAGCCATACTGTACTGTTATAGCCAAAACAAATTATTATGGTTTCCAATATAAATTTAATTCCGCCATTTTTTACCCTCGGGCAGATTCTGCCCGAGCGGTATTGTCGTTGCCTCCGTCGTCCGTCTGTCCGTCCGTCTGTCCATCATATCATTGTAAACACATTATCTCAAAAAGTCCTTCACTTACAACAATGAAACTTCATACAGTTGTTTAATACAGCCAGTACCAGAAGCCTATTGAAAGTCGGTGCCATTGGATGTGTTTTTCAGGAGTTATGCCCCTTTATACATGTCTGTCTGTTTTTATCCTTGTAAACACATTATCTCAAAAAGTCCTTCACTCACAACAATGAAACTTCATACAGTTGTTTAATGCAGCTAGTACCAGAAGCCTATTCAAAGTCGGTGTAATCGGATGTGTTTTTCAGGAGTTATGCCCCTTTATACATGTCTGTTGGTCCATATCCTTGTAAACACATTGTCTCAAAAAGTTCTTCACTCACAACAATGAAACTTCATACAGTTGTTTAATACAACCAGTACCAGAAGCTTATTGAAAGTCGGTGCCATTGGATGTGTTTTTCAGGAGTTATGCACCTTTATACATGTCTGTCTGTTTTTATACTTGTAAACACATTATCTCAAAAAGTCCTTCACTCACAACAATGAAACTTCATACAGTTGTTTAATACAGCCAGTACCAGAAGCCTATTGAAAGTCGGTGTAATCGGATGTGTTTTTCAGGAGTTCTGCCCCTTTATACATGTCTGTTGGTCCATATCCTTGTAAACACATTATCTCAAAAAGTCCTTCACTCACAACAATGAAACTTAATACAGTTGTTTAATACAGCCAGTACCAGAAGCCTATTGAAAGTCGGTCCCATGGGATGTGTTTTTCAGGAGTTATGCCCCTTTATACATGCCCACCCCAAATATGTGAGTTGTTTGGGTCAGAAACATTATTTCCACAATTGCTCTGGGCCCGGCCCAAGGGGTCCCGATGGCGACAACCTTCCTTTTGTATTTGCTACGAGTGTTTACATTGTACTGTTATATATTGTACTTTTGACGATATAGTACTTGTTAATGTATTTTGTACTTTTGACGGTATAGTACTTGTTAATGTATTTTGTACTTTTGACGATATAGTACTTGTTAATGTATTTTGTACTTTTGACGATATAGTACTTGTTAATGTATTTTTTCCTATCATATTTGGTGGTGTTGAGCATGGTACATGTAAGCTTAGTCTCACTAAC
Organism: Hanleya hanleyi; assembly: GCA_036873755.1. NCBI lineage: Eukaryota > Metazoa > Mollusca > Polyplacophora > Lepidopleurida > Hanleyidae > Hanleya > Hanleya hanleyi. The sequence continues at coordinate 85,216 of JAVTVY010026831.1, read as the reverse complement.
CCACAAACTGATGACATTTTGAATTGAGAATACTGATCAGCAATACGGATTTTATATTTTTGGAACGTCATAATGTATTGCTGGCATCAGTGAAAACTGTTGACCGATTTTGTTTTGCAGGAATTTAGCCTAGTTTTTTTTTGTATGCTATGATTTATCCTTTTAATTTGGTGCTAATGTTTTTATTATCAATTAGATCTTTAGATTATGGACATGGAAATTCTTTAATGGATGACGGCTGAATATTGAATGACGGACTAGACGCTTGTATTGTAATAATGCCAAGCCTTAACAGTATGGTATTCCATTCGTGTTGACAAGCCTTGCTAGTACTCTATTCATGTTGTCAAGCCATATTAGCACTCCATTTATGTTCAGAAGCTATACGAGTACAAGTACTCCATTTATATTGGGAAACCATACTAATACTTCATTTATGTTGACAAGCCATGCTACTACTCCAGTCATGAAAGACAAGCTATACTAATACTCCAGTTATGAAAGACAAACCATACTAGTACTCCATTAATGTTGACAAGCTATACTAGTACTCCATTTATGTTGACAAGCTAGTAATACTCATTGATGTTGACGAGCGATACTAGCAATCCATTCATGTTGACAAGCCATACTAGCACTCCAGTCATGTGACAAGCCATACTAGTACTCCATTTATGTTGACAAGCTATACTAGCACTCGTTTTGACAAGCCACTTTAGCAATCTATTTATGTTGATGAGCTATACTAGTACTCCATCCATGTTGACAAGCCATACTAGCACACCAGTCATGTTGACAAGCCATATTAGTACTTCATTTATGTTGACAAGCTATACTAGCAATCGTTTTGACAAGCCACATTAGCAATCCATTTATATTGATAAGCTATACTACTAGTACTCCATTTATGTTGACAAGTTAGTAGTACTCCATGTTGATAAGCCATACTTGCAATCCGTTTATGTTGATAAGCTATACTAGTACTCCATTCATGTTGACAAGGCACACTTGTAATCCATTCATGTTGATAAGCTATGCTAGTACTCCATTTATGTTGACAAGGCACACTTGTAATCCATTCATGTTGATAAGCTATACTAGTACTCCATTCATGTTGACAAGGCACACTTGTAATCCATTCATGTTGACAAGCCATACTAGTATTCCATTCATGTTAAGCTATACTAGTACTCCATTCATGTTGACAAGCCATACTAGTACTCCATTTATGTTGATAAGCTATACTATACTCCATTTATGTTGAGAAGTCCTATTTGTACTCCATTGATTTGGTCAGGCCATATTAGCACTCCATTCATGTTGACAAGCTATTCAGTTGTTGAAAGAATATTATTAGTTGTATGTTGCCCTTGCAGCGTATTACCCCTCAAGGGCGATGTATAACAAATTTATCATATCTTAGATCCTTCCTTGGTTGGCCACTCTTATTTTGCCGACTCGCCTGTGACCATGTTTGTAGGTTTAGCGATTTTTTTATTGCATTCAGTGCCATTGTAGAGGAGGGCGGGCTAAGATTACATGAAGGAATGTAGCGCTTGAGGAAGTTTCATACTTCTGTGACAAGCAGCTTTCATTCAACGCTCTCAGAGAAATATTCGGAGCACTGTGAAATCTGCAATTGTACATTTATATTTCGACTGTGATTTCATGAAAAAGCATACAGATTAATCAGCAACACATTAAAATTGATGAGAGTATATTTTTATCTGCCCAATCAAACCAAACTCAACTAAAAATCGGACGGATTTTGATCAACCCGGTCAACCGCAGTCCGCACAAGCTCGGGGGAGGTGAGGTCAACAATATGGATGGGTTGAGAAAGTATCTTTTAAGTCTGTTTTCAGCTTTGAGTGAAAGTGTGTTCATCATTTCATTTTTATCTCGCCTTACGAAGTAAAGGGGAGATATTGTGAGGGGGGGAAGAGGATGTCGTCGTCGGTGTCGGTGTCCCCTGCCTGGAAATGATAGGGTTTTTGGTGTAGCAAGTTAAAAAAAAATCTAGAAAAAATATAAAAAAAAATATGGGGGGTGGGTATGCCACCTGGGGGTACTACCCCTGGGGTACTCTAATGTTAAAATCCCTATGAATGAGTTTTGCGTTTAGCTGAAGTGCACATGTACATCTGTACTTGGAAAGTTTCTTGTAGTTGTCAGCTGTCATTGGATGATTATGAAACTTGGTACACATGTTTCTTATGATTAGAGGATGTACCTGTGCTATTTTTGAGAAGAAATATTAATTTTTCTCAAAATTATGGCAAATGAATGAGTTTTCTGTTTAGGTAAATTGTACATATACATGTACATGGTAAGTTTGCTCCAGTTGTCAGCTGTCATTGGATGATTATGAAACTTGGTACACATGTTTCTTATGATTAGAGGATGTACCTGTGCTATTTTTGAGAAGAAATATTAATTTTTCTCAAAATTATGGCAAATGAATGAGTTTTCTGTTTAGGTAAATTGTACATGTAGGCCTCTTACATGTATACATATACATGTACATGGTAAGTTTGCTCCAGTTGTCAGCTGTCATTGGATGATTATGAAACTTGGTACACATGTTTCTTATGATTAGAGGATGTACCTGTGCTATTTTTGAGAAGAAATATTAATTTTTCTCCAAATTATGACAAATGAATGAGTTTTCTGTTTAGGTAAATTGTACATATACATGTACATGGTAAGTTTGCTCCAGTTGTCAGCTGTCATTGGATGATTATGAAACTTGGTACACATGTTTCTTATGATAAGAGGATGTACCTGTGCTATTTTTGAGAAGAAATATAAATTTTTCTCAAAATTATGGCAAATGAATGAGTTTTCTGTTTAGGTAAATTGTACTTGTAGGCCTCTACATGTATACATATACATCTACATGGTAAGTTTGCTCCAGTTGTCAGCTGTCATTGGATGATTATGAAACTTGGTACACATGTTTCTTATGATTAGAGGATGTACCTGTGCTATTTTTGACAAGAAATATTAATTTTTCTCCAAATTATGGCAAATGAATGAGTTTTCTGTTTAGGTAAATTGTACATGTAGGCCTCTACATGTATACGTATACATGTGCATGATAAGTTTGCTGCAGTTGTCAGCTCTCATTGGATGATTACGAAACTTGGTACACATGTTTCTTATGATTGGAGGATTTACTTGTGCTATTTTTGAGATGAAATATTAATTTTTCTCCAAATTATGGCAAATGATTGAGTATAGCATTTAGCTGAAGTGCACATGTACATCTGTACACCACAGTTTGCTGCAGTTGTCAGCTGTCATTGAATGATTATGAAACTTGGTACACATGTTTCTTACAGTTTGTCCTAGGTCACAGCTCTCCCGCAGTAATCCCACACGGGACTGACCTATCCAGCAGTAATCCAAAATGGCATTGGCCTATCCAGCAGTATTGCCATACGGCACTGACCTATCCAGCTGTAATCCCAAACGGAAATCAACTATCCAGCAGTAATCCCAGACCGAACTGGTCTATCCATTAGTAATCCCATTTGGGACTGACCTATCCAGCAGTAATCCCAATGGCACTGGCCTATCCAGCAGTAATACCACACGGGACTGGCCTCCTCAGCCATAATCCCACACAGGATTGCCGTATGCAGCAGTAATCCCACACGGGACTGCCTATGCAGTAGTAATCCCACACGGGACTGTCCTATCCAGCATTAATCCCATACGAGACTCATCTATCCAGCAGTAATCCCAGACAGGACTGGCCTATCCAGCAGTAATCCCACTTGGGACTGGACTATCCAGCAGTAATCCCACAGGGGCTATCCATCAGTAATAACATGGGACTGGTCCACCCAGCAGTAATCCTACACAGGACTGGCCTATCCAGCAGTAATCTCACATGGGACTGAACTATCCAGCAGTAATCTCACGCTGGACTGCCCTATGTACCAGTAATCCGACAGCACTGACCTATCCATCCTACATGGGATTAACTTTTGCCAGTAATCCCACATGGGACTGACGTTATTTGTCTGTACCAGATAATCTATTCCAGACATTATTGTCTGTACCACATCACCTATTCCAGACCTTATTGTTTGCTCTACATGTATGCTTTCAATACTGCTGCACCTTTGGCGGATGACCCCGCAAGGCGAGATGTTGGGGTTCTCAGAACGCTTGTTTTTACCCCTCGGCCAAAATTTGGCCGAAGGGTATTGTCGTCGTCATGTACGTCTGTCCGTCCGTCCGTCTGTCCGTCACACCTTTCTCGTTACCAAGATATCTTCAGAACGACTTACCCTAGGCACACCAAACTTGCAGTGCACATCCGTATGCTTGTGACCCAGAACCCTATTGAATCTGGACCTGATTGGTTAGAAACTTTGGCGGCCATCTTTAATTTATGCGAAACCATCACAGCTTTCTTGTTACCAAGATATCTTTAGAACGACTTACCCTAGGCACCCCAAACTTGCACTGCACATCCATATGCTCATGACCCAGAACCCTATTGAATCTGGACCTGATTGGTTGGAAACTTTTGCGGCCATATTTAATTTATGCGAAATCATTAATCTTGTGTATCTTAGGTACCATTTCTCTGTTCAGTGTGAAACTTGGTATAGATCATCGATGCATCAAGAAACTTCAAAGGAATGACCAAACCAGTTTCCCTGATTCAGTGAAAACTTTGGCGGCCATCTTTAATTTATGCAAAATCTTCATTGATATATATCTCTGATACCATTCAAGTGTTCTATACGAAACTTGGTATACAGCATCGATGTATCAAGAGATCTGCAATGTATAGCCACATCAGTTCCTCTGAGTGGCGGGAAGGATGGGCGGCCATCTTTAATTTATGCAAAATCATTAATGATCTCTATCTCTGATACTGTTCGAGTGCTCGATGTAAAATTTGGTATATATCATCGAAGCATCAACAGACTTACGATAAATGACAGTTCTGGCGTTTCTGATTGGGCGGAACCTTGGCGGCCATCTTTAATTTATGCAAAATCTTCAATGATATATATCTTTGATACCATTTCAGTGTTCTATATGAAACTTGGTATCCAGCATCGATGTATCAAGAGACTTGCAATGAATAACCACATCGGTTCCTCTGAGTGGCGGGAAGGATGGGCGGCCATCTTTAATTTATGCGAAATCATTAATGATCTATATCTCTGATACGGTTCAAGTGCTCAATGTAAAATTTGGTATACATCATCGATGTATCAATAGACAGTTCTGGTTTTTCTGCTTGGGCGGAAACCTTGGTGGCCATCTTTAATTTATGCAAAATCTTTAATGATTATCTTTGATACCATTTCAGTGTTCTATATGAAACTTGGTATACAGAATCTATGTATCAAGAGACTTGCAATGAATAACCACATCAGTTTCTCTGAGTGGTGGGAAGGATGGGCGGCCATCTTTAATTTACGCGAAATCATTAGGGATCTCTATCTCAGATAATTTTCAAATGTTCGATGTAAAATTTGGTATACATCGTCGATGCATCAACAGACTTATGTAATGAATACCGGTTTCTCTGATTGGACGGAAACGTTTGAGGCCATTTCTAATGGCAAAATTTTTCATAATCTGTATATTTGTTACTTGACTGCTTGGTGTTCCTGAAGTCTTGTTTTGAATTGAATACATTATGAATGGCCGGCGCCCAGAGCCGAGGGGTTTTCAGATGCGCAGCTTCGTATTTTAATTGTTGACAAATTTATTTCACATCAGTTTGTTTCTTGTATGTTCTGACTGAAACTCCCTTTATGTATGATGGAAACGTTGATTTCACCTTCCTCCAACTTGCGCCATGCTGCTGGTGGACACCTGGTAGTTGCTAAGGACGGCTGCACGTGAGCCCTGGGGTGTACAATATATATTCGTCTAGCAAATTCCAGATCTTCCTGGCAGATTTGAAATACGGTGTCACAGGTGTCAACCAATCAAAAGTCTACAATCATCTCCGAGATATGATCATGTTTTATGGCGTACCAATATATTGGATGTTTGTTTATGATTGTGAAATGAATAGAAGCCTAATTTTGCCAAATGAATTAATGTATAGTTACCTGTTAAGTTTTGATTACAAGCAATATGGAATTTATTTGATGTTTCTCAAATCATTATACTCAGATTATGGTCATTTTGTGGATATGTCGTCCAACTTGCTCATTTTATTACACAATATACATGTAAGAAAATTGTTTTAATGTTTATTCATAAAATCTTTATATACACTGTATTTTAAGCAGATGATTGCATATAACGTTAATATTTTATCAATGATAAAGATGAAAATGTTCAATTATACGCTTGTGATTATAATGTACAGTTGTCAATTGTTTGTAAGTTTATTTACATCTACTTCAATTAATTAACATAAACAGGATACATTAATATTTAAGCCTTTGTTTCCATGTTGATTTGGTCAGATACAATGAAAAAAAGCTAGATCTAATCCTCTCTCCTCGTAATGTTATTGGATAGCCATTTCCCTAAAATTCTCAGGGATGGTTCTTGCACAAACTGATCCGTCAGTTACATGTACATGTTTGTATGAGAATATATCTGATAAAAGCGAAGGATCTTGATAGTGAACTACTGTGTTTGTAGATTTTTCATTTTTAATGAGATTATGCCTATTTACTCAAGTTGGAAATACATGTATGTTTTGTATCCCACAACTGTATAATATCCAATCAATGAGATACCCTTTCAGGTTTTTAATTGAAAGTGACATTTGACAACGCTTACCATTTCATTTGTATTTACTGTATATAATAATAGTCATTAAAAGTACAAAGTTACAATTCATTTAAAAAGTACATAATTCTTTCAAAAAGGTGCTGGTAAATAGATTTTGATATTTTACCTGTATTTATAATAAGACCTGAGCATCTTGATTGTTGCAGTTGTTAATTCCTAGCAGCAAGGTTCTGAGGTACATCAAGGTTCTGAGGTACATCAAGGTTCTGAGGTACATCAAGAGATAAAAACGTGACTAAGGCTGGGTAGTCAGCGACTACTTCAGGTGACCCACTGATAAACTAATTAACTTACAGACATCAGTGACCATGATGGACCTGGACCGTGTTTCACTTTTCTTATTTGCATTATACGACCTCGTCTAACAACGGACTGTTGATTTGTTATCATGAACCCTTGCGCAGCATTTATATACTTATCCATAAGGAGATGGAAAAATTTATATTTTATGTCTTATGTTTGATTTCAATATTTTTATTAACATATTCAGCATCATAATTGGGTGTGTATTAATATGTACATTTTGTTACATATAAATGTACCCTACCGCGTTATGCCTATGGCGTCACTTGTTTACATGTAACTAACATTGCACAAAATGGATAGCTATGAACATTTACAGAAAAACTTACCTGAATTAAGGCCATTCAAATATGATACTTTGTTTCTCAAATCCCGCCGCATGGTCGCAATCAGGCCCGCATGTTTTCTTTTTATACGCCCGCCAAAAAGGCGGATGTATAAGGTGATGGCGGTTTCCGTCCGTCTGTCCGTCCCCTGTGTCCGGTCTATATCTGGAACAGTTTTCTATTTACAGTTCTAATTTTTGGTGAGTGGATACCTTATGTGGAAATGATGTGTCGCGTACAAAAATGAAGGTCGAGGTCAGAGGTCAAAGTTCACTGGCCTGAAAAACAGGTGTTCGTGTCCGGTCTATATCTCTGAATGTTTTCTATCCACAGTTGCAATTTTTCGTGAGTGGATACATCAGGTGGAGACGATGTGTCGCATACCGAATTCAGGTCGAGGTCAGAGGTCATAGGTCACTGTTGCCTAAAAATCAGGAAATCATTGATCATTTTCTTTCTACAGTTCTAATTTTTGGTGAGTGGATGCCCTAGGGGGGAACGATGAGTTGCATACCAAATGTAGGTCGAGGTCAGAGGTCAAAGGTCAGTGTGACCGAAAAATCAGGAAATCATTAAAAATTTCAAATTTTTGGGAGTGGATTTAATAGGGGGAAATAAAGTGTTGCACACCAAAAATTAGGTCAAGGTCGAAGATCAAAGGTCACCGACTCCAAAATTAGGCAATTATTGAAACTAACTTTTTTTTGTGTCGGTAGATACATTAGGGGGACAAAGTGTCACATACCAGAATGTAGGTCAAGGTCAAAGGTCAAGGTCACTGTGACCCCAAAATCATGAAATTATTAAAATCATGATTTTTTGTGTCCATTGATATATTAAGGGGGAGACGATTTTGTCATGTACCAAAATTTAGGTCAAGGTTAATAGTCAAGGTCACTGTGACCCCAGAATCAAGAATTTTTTAAAAATTACTGTTTTGTGTCAGTAGATATATTAGGGGGTCATGATGTGTCATGTACCAAAATGTAGGTCAAGATCGAAGGTCAAGGTCACTGTGACCCCCAAAATTATGAAATTGTTAAAAATCATGATTTTTTGTGTGCATTGATACACTGAGGGAAGACGATCATGTACCAAAATTCAGGTCAAGGTCACTGTGACCCGAAAATCAGAAAATCATTAAAAATACCTTTTTTTTGTGGCAGTGGATACATTAAGGGACACGATGTGTTACATACCAAAATGTGGGTCAAGGTCATTGTGACCCAAAATCAAGAAATCATTAAAAGAGACATTTTCATATGCCTGTCGAAGAGGTCATGTAATGCGATATTGCCTTCTGTCCAGTCATCCATTAACATTTGTTGTCTATGCGATATCTCGTTTCAAGGTATGGATTGGTACCAAACTTTGAATATACCGTACTCGCATGGCAAAGAGGAGCCATATTCATTTTGAGATCAATTTGTCAAAGGTCAAGGTCACAGTCCCCCAAAACTGAATCAAGTTTAGGTAACTAAATGCGTTGGGTTGGAATATTCAAAGTTGTCTCCCTTACATGTATATGGCATTTGTCCTGTGGACCAGGAGTTGTCTCCCATGTTTGATACATGTAAGAAACCGCTAACTGTTGTGAAATAAAAACTGTATATTTACTAATTTAATGAGAGGGGTCCTTTATGAACTTTGTACCTGTTTATTAACTCAAGAACAAAGGTTTACTTCCATCACTTTCTTCACATTTTTTTTCCTTCATGAACAATTTTCTCGCCTGAAAGGAATTCATTTGAAGGGAAACTACTATTTTCTTGTGTTGCCGATTTCAGTGGGAGATATGTGAGCTCTCTGCTCTTGTTTCAAGGTCACCTAGTTATCAAGAGTTCAGACCATTTTAGTTTATCATTCAATATAAGATGTGAAATATGTTACATTCTCAGAAGCACAAAATCGTAGATCGTTCTCTGGATTGCTAGCTACCAATTGGGATCGAGGCCATTAAACAACCTTGAAATTTGGACCAGTGTAATTCCAGATATACGGGCGTATATTGAAGCCCCTTGGGCTCTTGTTATATTAGTAATTTTCTGTGCCGACTGAAGACGGCGTGCCACAACAAAATACTCGCCAAAACAGAAATACTGGGTAGAATTATCTCCCTTGGTTGATCTTGATCTTGATCACGAGCTAAGAGATATAACCTATCATCAACCGAATTATCTCCCTTGGTTCGCGATCAGAAATAAAATATAAAAAAAAAGCCTCATACCTCATCAAGACTGACCCATCTTTGTGTTTGAGAAACAAAGTATCAGATTTGAATGGCCTAATTATATATATTACCAGGGGCAATGAACAAGAAGTCTGTATCCTTGCATAGACTGGCTAGAATGCACTGGCCACCACCAATAATACTTGATGTAGTTGGGCATTAGACTGCTATGTGTCATGTTCGCACAGATTCAAAACAAAACTGGAGCATTGCATCATTAGTGGATTCGTCGTGATATAGCTGAAATATTGTTGAAAGCGACGATAAATTCTATTCACTCACTCATGGAAGATGAGCTGATGCTGGAATTTGAATACTCCGTGAAACGTACATAATCAGCCAAACCTTGATTCTCCATGTGGAGCCTTTGCATTTTATCTTTTGTGTGTAGAGACTGCAAAGAGTCCGGCCATTTGAGGAGTGCCAGTGCTGTCCAGCTAGTCTATAATCTACCGATACACACTTCTAGTTAATTTGCTTCTCATATTTACGGTGTTTCCTTGGGTGCATAGATAATCATATTATCATGTATTTGGAAGAAGTATTAATGTCTTTATTTAGTCGGTATTCTGTCTTTTGAAATATTACTTCATGATGGCAATAATTTTCAGATTGACCATATATTCTGTAATTCTTTTCACAGTAAAATTTACCTATTGAAAAATGATTGCCTGCCAATTTGTTGTTACAGTGAAATATTCACCAGCAAGTACGGTGTGGTTCACAACCGAACAGTACTGGCGAGAAAGGTCCGGTTACTGGCAGGTTCATTGTGCAGTAACCGCACGGTTAGCATCCGCTGGTTACCATCCGGTGGGTGACTGGACAGTACCATTCAGTTGGCAACTGGACGGTTTACTGTATGTTAACAGTCAGGTAACCAGCAGGTGAATAACCCTTACCACATGGTAACCGTGCAGTACTGCCTGGTAACTGAACGGTACCTGCCAGTAAGCAGCTAGTTACGGGTTCGTTTTTAAATGCACACAACTGTAAGGGGACCTTTTCTGCCAGTTATGTTTAGTTGTGGACTGCACGGTACTAGCTCGTGATGGTAACCAGCTGGTGAAAGTTTAGCTGCGTATATTTTGTGTACATGAAAAAAAGAACATGCAGGTGTACTGTTTATGAATTTAACAGTCCGGTCAATGAAAATTATCTTCTGAAGAGTATACATATTGCGAAAAAGCTTATTTCTCCAGGATTAACAGTAATGTCCGATACATTCAGGCAAAAAAATCTTTTGTTTCTGGTCTAGGCTCGCGCCCTTCCGAACCATGCACGTCAACACCTTGTGTGTTAGCAAAGTTATCTCCCTCAGAAACCTAAGTTGCAGACCATACTGGATCTTCTATAGGCTTTCACTGTAGAACACGCACTGCAGCCAATAGTCTCATTGTGGGAAGATCTTTATCGCGGATCATCAAACCAATGTGAGCCCAGACCAGAAACAAAAGATTATCAAAACTTTTTTTTTGCATTGTAATGAAGCTAACATGCATTCATCTAAATAATCTCACCTGCAGAAAGAATGAATCCATACATTACTAAAGAAATGTGCAATTATCCATCAATTTTGACCCAAGCCCTTAACATTTTGTCCCTTGACGCACCCCGTGGGGCTTCCGGGATTGACCTGGGATGTCGTCGTGCTCACTGCAGGTTATGGTAAGAATAGGCCTCTGTTCCTCAGAGAGCTTGTCGTAAGAGGCGACTGAGGCACCCGTGGGGTTCCCGGGTGTGAAAAGGAATAGGACCCCGATATGACTGAAATATAGTTGAAAGCGACGTTAAATCATATTTACTCGCTCACTCACTCCCTTCGTTGACGCTTGAAGGGCCAGAAGGGAACTATATAATTTGGGGTCCATCCGACTGTTTCCAAGCAATAACTTCTGAAAAACTGAATGGATTCTTTTGCCTCAAGATCTTAGTTGGGATTGTTTTCACGCCGATCTGCCTACAGGTGGCCCCACCTGGGCCAAGTTAAAATTTCATTTCTGGACAATGACTTTAAAACCTGAACAGATTCTTTCCAAATTTGGTACGTTGGTACTTTACCTCAAGATCTCACTTGGGATTTTCATGCTGACATGATGTAGATAATTTTGCCATCTGGAGGCATGACCTGGCACCAGTGATGACCGGTCACAGGAATACCATCATGACCCGACACCAGTGATATACCATCATGACCTGTGATGACCGGTCACAGGAATACCATCATGACCTGACACCAGTGATGGCCCATCACAGGAATACCATCATGACCCATCACAGGAATACCATCATGACCAGTGATGACCGGTCATAGGAATACCATCATGACCTGGCACCAGTGATGACCCATCACAGGAATACCATCATGACCGGACACCAGTGATAACCCATCACAGGAAGACCAGCCGGTTCGTCAAAGGCACAAAACAGAATTTCTCCATCAATGATAAACATTAAAATTTATTTATTTTTGTACTGTATGACCAATTTTCAGGGATAATACCTTTTACATGACATTTCTGTCTTTGTAATGAAATCTATGTCAGCATCAGCCATGGTTGGGTAATGGTCCCTTAGCACCTGCATGTATTCACTTCGACATCCTTTATCAGCCATTTCAATTTTAATTAGGTTCGTTCAAACGAACATCCGGTCAAAAAGTAGATGCATCTGTGGTATAAATTTAGCCAGACTAGATTTAATTCTCGGAGAAATATGCTAAAAGTATCAAATCAATACTTAATGTGCAATCTGACCTCGACAAGGTCGGCCATGTTTAACAGGCTCTGGTTCATTCACAGCTACAACTGTTGTATGCATTTGGAGAGCCTGACAGCGTGGCTAATCCTTCAAGAGATCCCATGTCCACTGTAGGATACGAACAGACAGATGGCGACGAGGACAGAACAGCCAAAATGAGGGGTAATAATATGCTGTACCTGTACATGGGACGAGAATACGTTGTACAAACATGTAATTAATGATTTCAAGGAATACAATTAAGCACGCCGACTCCGGTATTGCTATGGTACAGACTCCGGTATTGCTATGGTACAGTTACGGTGAAGAGCTCATCACTTCAAAATGACATGAGCGGAAGTGATATAACTCATTAACCTCATTGTGAATTCCTTGCGATCTACAATGAAAGTAACATTACTGGACCTACAGCCTCGTTTTACGTAAATAAGGTAGAATCCTATAACAGTAGCCTGGCATAATGAACAATTCATGATGCAATAGGTACTGCTGAACAAAATATTTAAATCACACTGAAGTGACTATTTCTCTTAAACATAATGAAAATCAAAGAAATTCACTGGACAACATCTCGGAAGTCGCACAAAAAAAAAAACTGGGTGCAATGTAGAATGGTGTCCTCCAGTGTGAAGGCCCAGCAATTTGTATAATACATGTTGGTATGAAACACCACATAAACGTCACTGGGTAAACCACCACACAATATAACCTTCCCTCATGTCCATTTTCTGGCTATAAAGTATTTGCCACATCCACTAATAATGGCTATTTCAGGAAAACGGAAACCATTTCAGGAAAACATTTTTCTTGGAAGAAGTTAGGGCCTTGTAGTACAATGTTGTGCAGATCTCTGTCTTGAGACTCCTGACATGTCCGTGCAAGTTATCAAAGAGCTCTAGGGTAAACTGGAATGCTTTTAATAACCGTCAGAGCAGTCTGGTTAAGTGAGCAAGAGCACCCACGCTGTCTGCACGAGTATTCAAATCATGTATGTGTATGGCAGTTTAAGTTTTTACACAATAATGACCTCACTGTCCCTGTTTTGATAGCACCACAGAATGACTGCATCTATTCACTCAATCTAGCACAGTACAACTCTATGAGCACTGTGGCTGGAACGCACTGGAGATACCCGGGCACTGATCTGCTGGACGAGTCCACCTCATCAACAGGTAAGACAAACTCCCAGAAGGTGACAACCGCTGTCTGAAAATGACAAGTAGATACATTGATTTATTCCACAAGAGTGATCTGCAAAGTGGGGCATGGGGATGGGGGAGGTGGGAACAGACCACAGCAAAACATTTGACCGGATTTGATGGAATCTGGCCCCACATATCTTGTGGCAATTTATATTTGTATTGCATATCTATACTTAATTTTGGTGTGCAGCAATAAACTGCTCCCAAATACAGAATTGCCTTGTTCAGTGACACTGGGCCTCAAAAACAGCAGTTTGAGTTATACCTCAAACAATCCCTGAACATGTTATGACACAGTCATATTGATCGATGAGCTCAAATTGGACGAGATAAAGGCATACCAAATATTGGTACTGATCCATAACCTAGAACTGGAAATATCACCGAGATAACAAAGGCTAACAGACAAACGGTATAATAGAATTAGAAGGAGAAGAACATTGGTGAAAATATTATTCAAAATCACTGAACTTGATAAAGGAATTCTGGTAATATAAAAAAATTGTTCCCTAGCATAATCAGCCTCTTTTCAAATTTGACTTTAGTTATCATGCCCGAGAAGTTACAGGGTGATAAAATAGTTACACTATGCATCTTCAGCCTTTCCCTGCTTCTCCATTTTGACGATGTCCGATTTCAGTTGACTGATGGATTCCTTGCTCTGTTTCAATCGCTCATTCAGCTCCGAGATCTCATACCGAATTTTACTCTTTGCCGACATAATGGAATTCAAAGTTTTTTCTCGTTTCTCCTCGACTGCAAATCAATCCATAAACATTTGAATTAGTTATTTCATAAGGGGGCATTGAAATATTACGTACACAAGAAGGGGGGGAGGGGGTTATGTTACAGACCACACCTTGCGTACAGGGGGAGGAGTCAAAGTCACAGCGTATGCAGTTTCCGCGTAGGCAACTTGTGTCACTCATCAACAACAACGCAGAGGGAACCCCACTGGATATCTGTGAATATAGTTGATTAGATTATTTCCCTTGTCGTTGATGCGCGGGAGAAATCCTCAAATGGCAGCCACAAGGATAGGTCACATGCATACACGCAATTGCTCCGTGGTCGACACGCAGAATAAATGGCGATGTTTGTGAAATATTAAAGCTAACAGTGTGTGTCTGTTCATGACACATGATCTTCCCTAAGGACAGCTATTAAACTTTGCCATATGAAGTTTAAGAAATAAAATGTACAATTTCTTTTGCATAATTTGGTGATAGCTTTGGAAAGTTTTGCCTGGCGAACTGGAGCATCTGCCCAATGTTATTGGTGGCACACACGGACAATTTCATAAGTATACAGGCCAAATTCAAGGAGACCTTATCATTCTTTGGTTTAGTTTACTGTAAAAGATACGTCGATTTGACGGAAATTTTCCGCGATATACCGACACTGTGTTTCGATCTCTTTCCTTGAAAACGCACAGAAAATAAAAATCTAAATACAAATTTTTCATCTCGAATAGGCTGATCATGAAAATATAAATATCATTTCTGTATCTTCAGTCATTCTCTTGTGCTGTTTACCGGGAAACTTGCAACACGATTTGCCGGTGAGGTGTTGAAAACATACACTCGTGAAGGGGGCAAATTTCAGAAGACTTCTCAGCAAATCGTGTTACACGTTTTCCGGTAATCACAAGAAAACGACTGAAGATACAGAACTGGTATTTATATTTTCATGATACTATATTACTCGAGATGAATAATATATATTTTGATTTTTATTGTATGGATGCGTTATGAAGAAATGGCCTCAAAACCTAATGTTGGCAAATTGCGGAAAATTCCCAGCGAATCGGCACCATTTTTCCTGTAAACATTACGCCATAAATTACAAGGAAATATTGATCAACCTATATGTTTCTGGAAAGGGTATATCTCCAGGTTTAATAATAAATAAACAGAATCAAGATCGGCAGAGTTATCTGTTGATAACCTTTTCCTGCCTTTTAAATTTTTTAGGCCGTTCACGCTTCGTTTGCATCAGATCATTTTTATACGCCCGCACGTATTATGTGATGGCGGTTTCCGTCCGTCTGTCCGGTTCTCGTGTCCGGTCTATATCTGGGACAGTTTCCAATCCACAGCTCCAATTTTTGGTGAGTGGATACCCTACGGGGAGACGATGTGTCGCGTACCAAAATGAAGGTCGAGGTCACAGGTCAAAGGTCACGGGCCTAAAAAACAGGAAATCACTGAAGTGTTCGTGTCCGGTCTATATCTGTGAACGTTTTCTATCCACAGTTGCAATTTTTTGTGAGTGGATACGCCAGGTGGAGACGATGTGTCGCGTACCAAAATTGAGGTCGAGGTCAGAGGTCAAAGGTCACTGTTGCAAAAAATCAGGAAATCATTGATCGTTGACAGTTTTCTATCTACAGTTCTAATTTTTGGTGAGTGGATGCCCCAGGGGAGGGACGATGTGTTGCATATTAAATGTAGGTCAAGGTCAGAGGTCAAAGGTCAGTGTGATAGAAAAATCAGGAAATCGTTAAAAATTTCTAATTTTTTGTGAGTGGATTCAATAGGCGGAAATGAAGTGATGCATACCAAAAATTAGGTCAAGGTCGAAGGTCACTGACCCCAAAATTAGGAAATTATTAAAAATAACATTTTTTGTGTCAGTAGATACATTAGGGGGACACAATATGTCACATACCAAAATGTAGGTCACGGTCAAAGGTCACGGTGACCCCAAAATTGTGAAATTGTTAAAAATCATGATTTTTTGTGTCCATTGTGAAATTGAGGGAGACGGTTTGTCATGTACCAAAATTTAGGCCAAGGTCAAGGTCACTGTGACCCCAAAATCAGGAAATCATGATTTTTTGTGTGCATTGATAGATTGAGAGAAGACGATGTGTTGTGTACCAAAATTGAGGTCAAAGGTCAAGGTCACTGTGAAGACGAGGTCGTGTAATGCGATGTTGCGTTCTGTCCATTCATCCATTAACATTTGTTGTCCATGCGATAGCTCTAGTTTCAAGGTATGGATTGATACCAAACTTTGAGTATACTTCACTCGCATGGCAAAGTGGAGCCATACATATGACATAAATTTGTCAAAGGTCTAGGTTGCAGTCCCCCAAAACTGAATCAAGCTTAGCTGACCAAATGTGTTGGAATATTGTTGGAATATTCGAAGTTCTTTCCCCTGCATTTATATGGTATTGCCCTGTGGAGTTGTCTCCCATGTATGAAACGCTTCATTTAGTTAAACTGTTGTGAAATAAAAACCATACATTTACTAATTTAACGGGGAGAGGAATCCTTTATGCACTTCACCCCTGTTTATTAACCCAAGAACAAAGGTTTACTTCATCACTTTCTTCTTCCTTCATGAAAAATTCTCTCGTCTGAAAGGAATCCATTTGCAGGAAAACTACTATTTTCTTGTCATTGACTATTTTCGATTTCAGTGTGCGATATGTGAGCTCTCAGCTCTTGCTTCAAGGTCAACTAGTTACCAAGAGTTAAGCTCTTTTTAGTTTATCATTCAATATAAGATGTGATATATGTTACATTCTCATAAGCAAACTAGAGCCAATGGGCTTTAATGAGATCTGGTAGCTGGGTTATTGGGGGAGAAGTTTGTGATGAAATAAACGCACAATTATATATTTAATTTCAAGTTAGGCACAGGTGGCACCAGGCACGAATGTATGTGGCTAAAACGCAATCACAAGTTACATCCTGTGACAAGGTATATGAAGGGCCGTTCGCGCCATAAACGCATCCTTTAAACGTTTTAATTTCTTAAACGTTTAAAAATTGTAAAGCTTTAACAAGTTTAAACATTTAAACTTGAACCAACCAATCAGATGTTATGAATTGACATTTTCCTGTTAAAAAGCAAACGTTTCCAGTTGTAAATTCGCGACTTCAGACATTTCCTGTAAAATGATAAATACGGTCTTTTAAAGGTTTCCGGTTAAAAGGATAACGTTTCCGGTTGTGATCATCCAATCAGATTTTTTATTTGGGCCGCGTGTATTCCAACATCTACACCAACACGTGCAAATCTCCACTGGCAACCGTTTCCGGTATGTAGTGTATTTTAACCAATGAAAACCTTTCTTACAAATTAGGTTTTGGAGAATATCTTTGGCACCGCGACAATTTGCGCAGGACATGATGCACGGTGGGCATGAGGAATACAATATGCGCGAATATTTGTAAGGGTTATTTTGATTGGTTCAAACAGACTACATAGCGGAAACGTTTTACCAGTGGACACGTGTTGATGTTGAGGTTTGAACATACGCGGCAGCAATAAAAAAATCTGACTGGACGATCACAACCGGTAACGATTTCCCTTAAACCGGAAATGTTTAAAAGTCTCGAATATTACTACTGGAAACGTTTGCTTTTGGACAGGAAAGGTCTTCCAAATGTCAATTCATGACATCTGATTGGTTGGTGCAAGTTAAACATTTAAATTTATTAAACGTTTGGATTTATGGCGCGAACGGCCCTTCTTAAAAGATACCGACATAATGAAGTTGAACATACCAAAGAAAGGCAGTCCTAGGATAAAAGTAACTCTGAAAATGGAAGCTGAAATTTTTTGGAGTTACTTTTATCGTAGTTTATGTGAATTGATCTGTGGGAACAATGAAAGGTAGTCCTATAATGAGGGAAGTTGCACATGTTAAACCATGTGTTACCCAATTAATTTCCGTCCAATTAGACACTAAAGTAGGTGCTCATCCAACCTTGACTCAACCAAAATAGCTGAATTTTGCTCTTTATCTTGATACATAATTCCTCCAATACGTCAGTTCGGGATTCCAGATGAACACCATGTTAATTTAACCAGCATAAAGAAAGCAATATGAGGTATTGTTGGTGTTGCGTTGAAACTGCAAACTGACCTGTTGAGAATTCGATGGAAAAAGGGGTCACTGGAATGAAGTCTAGGCCTAAATACCCACAGGGGATTAAGGTCAGTTTGTACAGAACATACATGTACGTAGGGGTAAATAAGAGAGATTATACCTAGGGGTAAATAGAGATTGATTTGTTATGAGTGAGAAGGGCTGGACATCAAGGTTGATGATGGTTATGTCACAAGTTAGGATAAGACAAGACATGTATTACACTTTCTGGATATCTCACAGGTTGACTGGTGGAGTACAAGATAGGAAAAGATTATAAAATATGTTACAGCTTGCTCTTGTGAGAAAAGCAAACAGTGGCCTGCAAAGGTGATAATGAGACAATGGTGGCCAGGTTGGCTGCTATGGTAGAGCATCTCTCACATATACACCTAACCAGCTAAACTGTATAATTTTCTCAGAAGATTCCAAGTTTTGGTAAAGTGACGATACCAGTCTGCCATACTTTAGAGTGTATTAATCTCATATTTTGTGGGAAAACAATGACCAGAGTAATATTTAATGCAGATAAGGGACCAAATATATGCCAAGTGACTAAATATAGACATACAAAAGCCTTTCAATCACTAAGGATCCCCAAAACTCATCTCTGTGGAACTACTTTCATGCAGCGTAAGGCTATCCCGTGAGCCGGTTTGCATTTTTGTCCATTTCCCTACAGCATTCTAAAGAGCCTCTGGCTAACGCCAGATCTCCAAAATTGTAGACCTTTCTCTGGATTGCTAGATCAATTGGAATCAAGGCTATTAAACAACCTTGAAATTTGAACCAATGTAATTCCAGATATACGGGCGTATATTGACGCCCCTTGGGCTCTTTTTGTTATTAGCGCAGTTTCATTTCATACCTTCGGAATGAGGAGGACTTGAGATGAAGCTAATGATTCTACAGAGAATCACGGTACAACATTCCAACCTAATAGGTGTTACATATTCAAACGTCGCAGTTTGATATTCATGTGTGAAATTCTTTTCCTTTTCATGGTGATCAGGCATACATGAGGGGGAGAGGTGGGTCAAAGAAAGTTTGTATACCCTGAGTACATGGAGAGAATTCAGATTTTTGTGGGTGTATGCAATAATTGAATGCCCACTAAAACTCTTTGAGTGGCATTTCAAGGGATGAAGTAGAATATTTACAACAACTTTAGGTCACAACTATATTAGAAATGTGGAAGGTTTTCTCCACTTCTTGAAGCTATAGTGAACACACCCAACAAAAACATGAAAATTGTGGAATTAATATATCCAAGATGTTTTTACCATTGTCCTGTCTGTTAGCTCATATGGTCAGTACTTACTGTCTGTGTCCTGTTTTTTGGCTTCCATGGCCAGTATGTTCTTACTGTCTGTGTTTCATGCCAGTACTGTGTCATGTTCATTTGTTTCCATGATCACTATTTAGTCTGTCATGTTGATGAGCTGCCATGGTGAATACTTGATGACATGTTTGTGAGCCTCACTGATAAATACTTACAGTCAGTGTCATGTTTGTGAGCCCCCATAGTTAGAACTCGTGGATTAGATAGCAGCTGATGCATCATGGCTGTTGGGTCCTGGAACACCTATAACAGTCCAAGGGAGATAATTGAAATCCATGAGGTCACAATAAAGGGAGACAACTAGCATTGACCAAGAGGAGAAAAACTGAGTGTTGAGGTCTATTTTCAAATTGTGAACATATGTTTAATTTATATGCATTTGAAACACGTCAATTCATACTGAAATATGACAAAATAGTTTCATATTTTTCGAACTCATAGGAATGTTAATATCTTCATTCACAAAACAGATTGATACAGCATGAATTGAATTTTGTTGCTCCCTTTGACATCATACTGGACTGTGCAACAACTGAAAAGTTGACAAGATAAATTAGCGAAATGTTATGAAATTCCTAGAACTTTTGGAACTATCACTTGCTTACTGATTGTACAAAAGTTTTATCAAATAGAAATGTGGACTCGGGCCAAAAAAGCAAATGAAACCTTAGCTTCTGAAAGACTTCAAAAGTATTACCAAAAACATAATGCAAAACTAAATACAAACCAGTTCATCATAGACCTCGGCAACAAGGGATTTCTTCCCCAACATAACATCTGTTTCACTTTGAAACAACTTGAGTAAGTGATAGAGAGTTACCTGTAAAATGAAATAAACTGTTCTAGATCTGGACTTCCAACTTTAATCCACAAACTTGGTCAGAGACAAATTCAAGAACACATTGTCTGGGTATTTTGGATGACCTTGGGGCATGGACATGCAAAGTGAGACCATTATTATAATCAAAGACTGTTTAGAGAGAAACAAATATGGAGGCATGAAATAAAATTTTCGAGTGACCAGATCTGAACAATAATGCTTTTCCTGAAAAATGTTGTGCTCAATAGCAGTTCCCCTTGATTGTAAAGACTATCTGAAAGGTAAAATAACTGTAGATTACCACTGTCAAAACACAATTTTCATATAGTAACCGTTAGCTTTTTAAGCAATTCCTATATGTTGTCAGGTTATGGTATAGAAATGAAAGGAAGGCTGGAAACAGTATTTCAGAGTTACTACCAGATCTAAACAATAATGAACTATTGGTGTTCCAATACTTGTATGCTATCATCCAAGTCTCCAGTCAAGAGCATGTGGACAGATCTTGGTTCCCAGTTTTTCATGTTTCATGTAGATTGACTGTTTAATCTTCTGTTGATTTAAATTGAGTGTTTAATCTACAGTTTAATTACAGTAAATAACTGCTGAGGTTTTACAATAAAGTATCTCATTCTTACCGGTCTTTCATTGGGATCATTGAAATAAATTTTAATGATAATTTCAAATTCTCCCCAGCCTGTTTCTGTAACCTCATATGGGGGTCGGACAACAACTGGAATCACAACAACACATTAACATGATTCATGTGATTACAGGCACGAGACACCCTTTTTTTCATTGCTTCAAACCGATAGGGTAACCTAGCTAGATTAAAATCACAACTGTGAGACATAAATTTATGCAGTGTTGAAGAAATATCATAATTGGCTGGCAAATTTAGACATTCGACATGAATAACAAACAAGTGAGAAATGACTACATTGTAGTCAAAACCTGCGGCAGTGGCAATAATACAGTGAAAGACATATCAGCGGAGGTAGTGGTAATTGTAGAAAAAAAGCGCCATCTGCAAGTGTTTTCATGCCAAGGGAAGTAATTTTCAACTTCTAACCCACAATTGCAGGAATTGACTAATAGATTTGACACAGTATATATACATTCGCTTTCCTCGTTCAAAATCCGACGATGTTGACTGGTCCGTGCCGTCTATACTGAATTGACAGACGAAGTCACAATAATCGCTTTGGCAATGTCTTGGTACAAGTATCGTGAATTCCAAGTTTCAAAACATTCCGTTCAGCCGTTGATTTTTGCAAATCAAAAAGGCTTTCAAATATTTGGAAATCCAAACAAATTTCAAGGATTTAGTCATAGCGCGAACATCTACGCTCTTCAGTCTCCCTTCTCGCTTACTTTGCCGAGCAAAATGGAAAATTTATATTTCCGTCAAAGTTAATTTTCAATGAACTTATTATCAGGTCTATCACTTTGATCTGTGAAACTATGGAATGGGGTTGAAGGCTTTATCGAACTGTTCAAGAGGCATAATGACATTTTTCACGATTCAAATTGAGGCCTGTGACAGTCTTGATATTCGATTAGAATAATAAATTAAGTTTCTGCATTTATGTGCGTTATCATCTGCAAACTAAATACGGTACCTTGACACTCTTTTCCATGCAGCAAGCCAATATCAATACATGGTTTGCTCCTTCTATACAAATGATTACCTATTTCATCCTTAGGAGATATCACCTCATCCGACATGTTTGGTCAAGCCTTTTCGAAGGTTGATAATTTTATTAATTTTTTTTTTTAAGTCAAATTCTGCAAATAAGAAACATTTCTTGTCAGTATCTATGGATATCGCCCTATAATCAATTCGCGAATATGTTTGTCATTAAGTCATTCGGGAGGTGATTTAAGTGCGAAATTTCAGGGTTAGTTCACTAAACAAGGTCTGTGTGTATAAGAGAATCATGTCGAATTCTCGTTATTATCTTTTGGTACATCAAATTATTGCATTCGCGAAAATGACTTCCAAGTCAATATGAAAGGTATCAAAATAAATTTAAAAAACTCTCAAGGAAATCAAGGTCCTAGCTTTTGACAACGAGATCAAATAGATCGCTTTTATGGTCAGTATCTGCTAATATATGACGTAATTTCATTCGTAAAACTGATTGACAAAGTAACGTAAATTGTGAAGTGTAGAACCAGTAAGTTCTAGCAGAAATTGGCTCTGACTTGAGAGAATGATGTCAAATGCAACATGTTTCTGCCCGTTGTCTGCTGATACACATAAGTATTGATTTTACGGAAGTGATTAATGCAATTCTAAAGGGATTATGAGTGCGGAAGAGGACGAGAACATCAATACCAGCGAAGCAAGGCCCTGGCTTGCGAGAATGAGGATAGAGGGACTGTGTTCTGAAAGAGGATCATTCGAAATAGCTATGTGCCAAATTTCATGCTTGTAACCGAAAGTACACAATATAACTATGATGTACTGTTCGCGCGTAGGGTTGTCGGACTCATTAAGTACTACATAGTCATTTATGTATTATAAAACCGTTTGCGCATAAAGTCAGTTTTGAGTATTATCAATGAGTCGGTATAGCTAAGACATTGACAACGAGGTCAAATAGATCGCTTTTATGGTCAGTATCTGCTAATATATGACGTAATTTCATTCGTGAAACTGATTGACAAAGTAACGTAAATTGTGAAGTGTAGAACCAGTAAGTTCTAGCAGAAATGGGCTCTGACTTGAGAGAATGATGTCAAATGCAACATGTTTCTGCCCGTTGTCTGCTGATACACATAAATATTGATTTTACGGAAGTGATTAATGCAATTCTAAAGGGATTATGAGTGCGGAAGAGGACGAGAACATCAATACCAGCGAAGCAAGGCCCTGGCTTGCGAGAATGAGGATAGAGGGACTGGTTCCGAAAGAGGATCATTCGAAATAGCTATGTGCCAAATTTCATGCTTGTAACCGACAGTACACAATATAACTATGATGTACTGTTCGCGCATAGGGTTGTCGGACTCATTAAATAGTCATTTATGTATTATATAACCGTTTGCGCATAAAGTCAGTTTTGAGTATTATCAATGAGTCGGTATAGCTAAGACATTAAGTGCAAGTCCAGGGATTGGAGGGTCATTGTTTCGATTCCCACAGAGGGTTAAGTTATTCTTCCTTTCAAAACATATTTCCATATATGCGAATTGCTTGGGGGTAAAGTTAAACATCTTTATTCGGTGAAAGTTGCTGAGTTGTTCAGCTTACTTCTGAAACGTAATTGTTGCGTTTGTTTTTATGATGCATGATCTATAATTTGA
The DNA here is from genome assembly GCA_036873755.1 of Hanleya hanleyi. Classification (NCBI taxonomy): domain Eukaryota; kingdom Metazoa; phylum Mollusca; class Polyplacophora; order Lepidopleurida; family Hanleyidae; genus Hanleya; species Hanleya hanleyi. The sequence continues at coordinate 61,241 of JAVTVY010026831.1, read as the reverse complement.
TACCAAGTATTATTCAATGTTAATCATAATGATAATGCGTTACTTGTTATGCTTCTTCGCCAATTTGTGTTTTATCTAGATTGGGTAGATAAAATGATTACTAGAAGTAGTGAACTTATTTTTCTACTTTCTAAGACAGTCGCCTGGGACTGTATGCAAATTAGCTGAACCACCGACAAGGTTGCGGCTCATCTTCTTTGGTATATAAGAAACTCCAAGGATCTTAAATTGTGTATACATCTGCATACTGTTCAATGAAAATGGTAATATCTGAAGACAGTGACTGATGTGACGACCGACAGCTTTAAAGCGACTGACGTAAGAGAATTGAAGTCTGAACGGAAATCAACGAAGCAATAATTCATTCCACCGAATATAGTTGCAAATGAATTCAAACGCGCTTGAATGCAGTGTTGTCATGTGAGATTGGAGGTTGAAAAGAAAAGTGTGGCAGAGATCACACTCTCTTAGCGCATGCGCATTTCAAAAAGTCACAAGAAGAACAAGAAGAACAAGAACAACAACAACGCGAGCCTCCCGTAGACCTGCGTGCCGCAGGTAAAAACAACATTTGATAGGAGTAGTGAAGATCTTCACAGGGTTAGACAGATCTACTGGAGGGGGAAGAGTCTTCATCATCATGATTATAGAGTTGTGATAAGTGCTCGGAAATATACAAATAGAGGAACACATATTTATGTGGACTTCGTCATTTATGTCAAGGTTTTTTTATTTATTTCATTTTATTTTTTTTTATTTTCAACAGGGATAGCAAATACATATCACACTGACAAAACTTAGAACTAATGCGTGCAGTAACTGTAGAGTGACACAGAAATATTTACAGATTTATGTATACAATGTGACTGAGTGCGAATAAACATGAACACATATGCAAGTCGTACCAAATTACATATAGAAATTACAGAGGAATAATAATAGTAATAATAATAATAAAAAAATAATAATAATAAAAAAAAAGAAAAAAAAAGAAAAAAGAGACTGGATAGAATAAATGAAAAGCTGGTAATGGTTATGAACTTGATTTCAGGGTTTGCATTGGTCCAAGACAAAACTACATTTCTTATTATTCAGGATAATCTGTAAAATTAGAGGAATATATTAATCCATGGTTCCCATAGCTGATTAAACTTGTCTATTTCTGAGTTTTTTATAGCAATGAATTTCTCAATTTCAAATTGATTTGATATGAGCTTTTGAGCTCCAAAAATGTTCGGTTTATTTTTTTGTAGTCTAGATTGATAAATGTAGTATTTTGTAACCAGAACAATGAAATTAAAAACTTTTGTTAATCCTGAGGGATAATTTTCTCCAAAGATTACTGATTTTAATGGAAATTTTATGTTAATTTTCGTTTTGTTCCGTAACCAATTTTCAATGTTTTTCCATACTGTTTGTACAAATTGACATTCCCAAAACAAGTGCAAAATGGTCTCCTTTTCCCCATCACAAAAGGTACAATCTTCATTATCTAACAATTGGTAGCAATTATTCTGTGAAGTATTCGATATTGGAGCCACTGGAGAGAGGAGCATCTCGTAATTTTAAATGGCCTGCAGAATATTTGCTTCCATTCTTCGGTAGTGACTTCAAATGTTTGGTCCCATTTCAGTTGGCACGTGGGTATTACATGTTTTTTAGATAAAATTTGATAAATATTTTTACAGCCATGTTTCAGTTTCAATATTGGACACAGAGAGTGGGGAAGAATGGGGATGAATGGCTTTTAATCAACTGGTGAAAAATCAATTACTAATTTCAGGTACTGTCTCACAGAAGTGATCAAGCTTTGATATTCTAATTTATTTGTTTTAATACCATATATTTGTATAATTCTTTCAAAAGATAAACATTTCCCTTGGTTATCAAGTATGTCGCCTATAAATTTTATGCCCTTAATGTACCAATGTTTATAATATACACTTTTATTTCCGACTTTTATGTTTTTGTTGTACCATAGATTTACGCCCATTATCTCTCCTCTGTGTTATTTTGTTTTTGTTTTGGACTTCAACCCACGCTGTTAGAACATCCCGCCAGAATACATTTTCCATAGATCTGGAGAGTTGTTCGGTGTAGTCTGTCCCTAATTCTGTAATTTTTAGTATATTTTCTTTATTATAAATCAGGATATTTTTCCAATTTGCATTGGTGGAGATTAATTTTCTCACCCACGTACATTTTAGCGCTAAAATAAATTCTCTTATATCAATCATTTTTAGTCCGCCATATGCAAATTCTTGTGTCAGAACGTCTCGTTTGATACGATCCGGATCGTTTTTCCACACGAAGTTGTAAAGTAGGTCTTGTAGTTGTTTGATTAATTGGTTCGAAGGGCTGGGCAAGGTTATAAAGAGGTTATTCAATTTAGAGATACATAAAAGATTTTATAAGTTATTCTGCCGAGAGGAGTGAGATTTCTTTTCGACCACTGCTTCAGAATTATTTTAATCTCCTCGAGCTTTGGTGAGAAGTTAATATCCACAATGTCATTTAAATCAAGACTGAATTTTATGCCCAATAACTGAAATTCATTTTTCCTTACTAAATTTTTTACTGCCTATCCAAATAGCTTTGGTCTTTTGTTTATTCAACTGTAACCCAGAAATTCTTGCAAAAGCTTCAAGGACTCGGAGGGAAGCATCAAACGAAGAGAACGATCCGTCCAACAGAAAGGATGTATTGTCTGCGAACTGAGATATTTTAACCTCGTTTTCACCAAACTTGATGCCTTTGATATCTTTGTTATTTTGGACTAAAATAGTCAAGATTTCACAGCAAAGTAAGAAGAGGTATGGCGATAGAGGGTCCCCTTGTCTGCAGCCTCTACTAATCACGAAAAAAGGAGAGAGAAACCCATTCTGTAGAACAGAAGATGATATACTATTATTAATTATGGAAATCCACCTTTTAATAGAGGGTCCGAAGAGGAAAAAGTCGAGAACATCTGATAAAAAAGACCATGAAACTGAGTCGAAGGCTTTTTCAAAATCAATGAGCAAAATAAGACCGGGTATATTCTCTTGTTCTGTTAATTGTAATAGATCATAAATTAATCGAACATTATCCCCTATAAATCTACCGCTGAGGAATCCCGTTTGGTTTTCGGATATGAGCTTATCTAAAACCATTTTTAATCGTGCTGCAATACATCCGGATGCAATTTTGTATACCACATTTAAAAGAGAAATTGGCCTCCAATTATTCAGGTACTGTTTTTCCTTCCCCGTTTTGGGTATACAGGTTATAATGCCCCGTCTTTGGGTAACCGAAAGCATGCCTGTCTCATAACCATAGTTTATCGATCTGACAACAAAGTGCCCTATATCGTGCCAAAAAAATCAAAAAAATTCAGTTGAAAAACCGTCAGACCCAGGGGTCCTATTGTTCTTCATACTTTTTAAGTAATTTGTCACTTCTGCAAATGTTAGTATACCCTCCAAGCTCATGGAATCTTCATGGGAGAGTTTTCTGACATTGCACTCGCTTAGCACGTCTTCCACAGTGTTTGAAGTTAGATTTTCATGGTTCTTATTTGTATATAGATTTGCATGGTTTCGAGCAGAATTTCTTTTTGATTCCTGATGATCGTTCCGTCTTTCTTTTCTATTTTTGGGATAATTTTGTTTGTATAGTTAAGTGATTCCAAGTGGCAGAAGAATTTTGAAGGTTTTTCTCCTTCTTCAAGCCAACGGGCACATGATCGAACGTAGCTACCGTACAATTTCTCGCTTCTGATTTCTTCTAATTCATTTTTCTTGTCTTCGATCAGGGACGTGGGTATATCAATCATTGACTCGGCCGTTTCAATGTCAGTGATTAGTTCCTTTTCTCTTTTGTTGATTTCTTTTTTTCTAAACGAGGAGTACGAAATCGATGCTCCCCTAATTTCCATCAATAAAGTTTCCAAAAATAGTTGATCGTTAATAGTAAACTGTATCATTGAATTGGAAATGTTGTCCAGATTTTCATGAGAATATAAGGGGATACTATATTGGGCTTTTACTCTATGAATGGTTTCTTTTACTCGCTTTGAATAGTCCTGGTCCTTAAGTAGAGCGTTATTAAATTTCCATAGAGATTTTCCTCTCACAAAATCATTGAACTTAAGTTTCAGTATGACTGCAGGGGTTATTCTTGACAAAAGTTTTTCATCTACTCAATTTCTGAATTCAATAAAACTCAATTTTTTTCGCGCGCCTTTGGCGCGCTAAATAATGCCTAAAACTCAACTTTTCCCGATTTTCATCGAATGAAGTATGAAAACTCAATTTTTCCCAATTTTCATCGAATGAAGTGCGAAAACTCAATTTTTAGTGCCTTTTCATCTTAGAAATAGGAATAGCATGCAAAAAAAAATACATGCAATACCCCAAAAAAAGAGATTGTGTACGGGCGTTTCAGAGGTATATTTCTTCCAGTGTAAATCTAAATGATGAAAAATTCTTCTGTGCTTGAAAACAGCTGATGCATACACAGGTTTGCAGTATGCATCTCAAATGTCAGTTGTATGGCCAACATTTTGGTTGGCTTTCAGAAAAATGAAAATAAAATGCGCCCTCCATCACGTTTTTTTCACCCCCTCTACAACATTGTGTTGTTGTTGTTGCGCAGCAATACCGAACCGACGTGTTGTGAAAATCAAAGTTCTTGTCTCGCATTTTCGATTACATAATCTATTACAAAATCTATTCATGGAGACACTTTACATTTCTTGACATCTGGCAGCTCTACATATATCATCCCGCCTACTTTCACTTTCAGCGACGTGCAAATGCCTGCGTCTGACTCTCTCCATTTACTGGAGTTTATTATTGATCATCGACGAGGAGTCAACTGTATGAATGTCTCCATGCATAGATCTTTATTCAGTTCTTAATTTTTCTAAGTTCAGTTTTTCAGCATTTTAACTGTTACGCTGCGGCGAGTCGTTCAAACGGCTCTCGTCTTTCTATACGAAAAATGCGACGAGCCTTTGCTTCTGCCAATGCGAGTACAGCGATGTACCATTCTGAAATCGCTTTTTTTCAAATTTACCAAGCATGAAACTCGATAAAAACCATACATATATTGTTAGCTAAGCCTGATTTGATTTCTTGAATGTAAACTTGATATTCTGTCTCAGAATAACGAAGTCGGGAGGAAGAAATAAAAATGAAAAATAAAAAAAAACACCAACGGAGATTTCCATAAAACGTTGTCGAGAAGCCGCCCAGAAAATATAAAATACTCACAGAAAACCCCTTCAAAATATATGATTCTTTGGTATAGTTGAAGTACAGAAGCTCAGTTTATATTTCCAAAGTGCGGGTTTCGATTAAATCCGCTAAACAAACTTTATTTTCAAATTTCTTTCGAGCTTCTGCGCCACGTAATTTCGTTGCGATGAGATAAAATGGCGTTTCCCTCAGATCAGCTTGACCCAGTTGAAGGGCTATGGCCAATGAGCGCCTCGATGTAGGTCACGTTACCCCGCTTGTCCAATCAAGGTAACCGATACAGGATCGGCTGTTACCGTTACTAGAGAAACGGGAAAACACCCCTTGCAGTTTTTCGATGTTATCGTCTGTTTGATTGGCCATCGGTCGAAATCACGCATTCAATCAGAAACTACAAGGAATTCCCTTTCCAATGAAACGTCATACGCCCGCATGCAAAGTGAAGCAAAACGTAGGCGGTGCGTATAACAACAACAACGCACACATCGCTCTTCCACCACGTGAGTGCAGTCTTTTCTTTCTTCTCGCGAGCTGTATTATCTTTGCATTTCGTTACAGAAACTCAATTTTATTGAAGGAAACTCAATTTTTTCGCGCGCCTACGGCGCGCGAATGTCCGAAAAATAAAATACTCAATTTTTTCATGCAAAACTCAATTTCCAAAAAAACGTCAAAACTCAATTCTTATTTGTTTTTCATCGGGGTTACCCCGATGAAAAACTGTCAAGAAAAACCCCTGGACTGGAGAGTATTTATGTCAAGGTTGATATAACTGCAATTTCCTCCAGTCTGACCATAGCCTAAAGTAAATTGAACAAGCTGAATTTCTGAATCTCGGCTAAACATTTACCTGAAGTACTCGAGAAGCACTCCAGGAACTTGATGCTAAAAGTCAACTAATATTGTTATCACTAATTCATAGAACATGATCATACCTCTATTTGGATTGGCATAACTTTCATGTAGTTTGAAATGGATCTTCTTTACATATGAAGTCATATCCTGAAATAATACAACACAGAAATTGTGAGAGAGGCCAATCAATGGATCACGTGTATATGCTCATGTAAAGTTTTTGTACATATTCGTTTGACACTCTTGTCTGTTCTCTATATACTTATTTGATATACAGTCCATGTAGTGAGACAACTAAAGATCGGGTCCGAATTTCAATTTTCATGCAATACATTACTGTAAAACTGTGGGGTGACTGACCCAAAAATGGATTTTGTTGCATTAGAATTTGGATAATTCAGATATTTAAATATTGTTAATATCAGCAATGATTCCTGTCACAAACAGTAACTGATATATTTTGTAACTTTTTGAGGTGAGGCTCACCAAATATGCTGAAAACTACATGTATACAGACCTCAACTTTTGATCCTGGAAGCAAGTTTATCTTCAGCGATCAGTTTGATCATTGCTTTTGCATGTTCGTGGTCTGCTGAATAAGTTACATATGTAAATTAGATGGCGAAGGAAAACGTCCTCAGCCATGCGCTCACCTCGCGAATATAAAATAGCATATATTTGAGAAAACACGACTGCCAATATTCCAATGTGCTATGGTAATTCCCCTAATAATTTGATCACTGGAAGTGCAGCAAAAATGGCTTATATCTGGAAATATTCTTGATGGCATCAGCTACAAAGTGACCCATTTTGTCATTATATGACTTTTCTTCAGTTTGAATGAAGGATGGGAATGTTACTTTTTCTCTGTGTTTGAATAAGTTGAAAAGTGAACTTCCTGTGATTGAATTATTAAGGGAATTACCGTACCCAAGTTCCTAAGTATACCATCATTAGCAGGTTAATGCTCGATCATGCACATGAGAAACCAATAATGAAATAAAGTCCTAACAGCATTGGCCTAACCAGGGGTCGAAATTGCTATCTATTTGTAGGACATGTCCGGCAGAAAATTGGCACTGTCCTGCAGGTTTTCAGTCAGTTTACATGTATTTTAATTATGTACCGGACAATTCTTGACAAATGTCCTGCAGGTACTTCATGAACAGTTCACCCCCTGCTAACCATGATACATCATTGACAAACCTCATTTCTGAATGGTTTAACGTAGACTGTCCATTGATGAGTGTGTCCATCTTCTTCCCTTTTCTTACCAAAGTACCGGGCAATGTTCCCAAACACAACAGGTTTGACTACTGTAACTCCCTATGAAAGGAAATAATGAAATAATAGAGCTGCACCAATAGCACCATCTGGTACATTCTGAATATATTGAGACAGTGGTTAACTACAGTTCATTCAACCACTCTCATTCATGTCTCTTTTTTAACTCGTTTAGTACAGCAGCTCATCCTAGCTGTCAACCCTGGATAGTTTTCTATGCCTCGACCCCGCTGCTTCCAGCTCATTGCAGTCAGTGAAGACTGAATAATTATCCCCAAAACAGAAGGCGTTCATGTGTTTCTGTCTGCATCCCAGACATTCTGAAAATTATTGCTGTATGTCCTTTTGAAATAACATATTTCAACAAAAACTATGTGTGTATTATTTTCCTCATTAAATGCAGTTTTATTCCAAACAAGAGCCCAAGGCCAGGGGCTTCAATATACGCCCATATATCTGGAATTACATTGGTCCAAATTAAAAGGTTGTTTAATAGCCTTGATTCCAATTGGTAGCTAGCAATCCAGAGCAAGGTCTACAATTTTGTGCTTATGAGAATGTAACAAAAATCACATCTAAAATTGAATGATAAACTAAAATGAGCTTAACTCTTGGAAACTAGTTGACCTTGGAGCAAGTAACGAGAGCTCACATATCCCACACTGAAATCGACAATAGTCAAACACAAGAAAATAGTAGTTTTCCTGCAAATGGATTTCTTTCAGACGAGAGAATTTTCCAGTGATGAAGTAAACCTTTGTTCTTGAGTTGATAAACAGGTATGAAGTTCATAATGGACCCCTCTCCCCGTTAAATTAGTAAATGTATGGTTTTTATTTCACAACAGTTTAACTAAATGTAGCTGTTTCAAACATGGGAGACAACTCCACAGGACACATGCCATATACATGTAGGGGAGCGAACTCTGAATATTCCAACCTAAAACATAGTCAGCTAATCTTGATTCAGTTTTGGGGGACTGTGACCTTGACCTTTGACAAATTGATGTATGGCTCCTCTTCGCCATGCGAGTTAAGTATTTGATACCATTCCATACCTTGAAACTAGAGATATCGCATGGGCAACAAATGTTAATGGATGAATGGACAGAACGCAACATCGCATTACAGGACCTCGCCTTCGACAGGCATATGAAAATGTGACTTACTGATTCCCTGATTTTGGGGTCACAGTTACCTTGACCTGGACCTAAATTTTGGTACACGACACATCGTCTTCCGTCAATGTATCAATGGACACAAAAAAATCATGATTTTTACGAATTTCATAATTTTGGGGGTCACAGTGACCTTGACGTTCGGATTTGACCTACATTTTGGTACGTGATACGTATGTGACACTTCATGTCCCCCTAATGTATCTGCTGACACAAAAAATGTTATTTTTAATAATTTCCTGATTTTGCGGTCAGTGACCTTTGACCTGGACCTAATTTTTGGTATGCGACACTTCATTTCCCCCTATTAAATCCACTCACCAAATATTAGTAATTTGTAACGATTTCCTGATCTTTAGGTCACACTGACCTTTGACCTTGATTCTGGTGTCAGTGATCTCGACTATTGATTTCGATCTAAATTTTGGTACATGACAAAACGGCTACCTGTAATTTCTCAATGGACTAAAAAAATCTTGATTTCTAACAATTTCATGATTTTGGGGTCACAGTGACCTTGACCTTTGACCTTGACCTATATTTTGATATATGACACATTGTGTCCCCCTAATGTATCTACTCACACAAAGAAATTTATTTTTAATAGTTTCCTGATTTTTGGGTCACAGTGACCTTTGACCTTCGACTTTGACCTATATTTTGATTTGCGACACCTCATTTCCCCCTATTGAATCCACTCACAATTTTTTTTTTTTTTTTAATGATTTCCTGACTTTTCAGTCACACTGACCTCTGACCTCGACCTACATTTGGTATGCAACACATCGTTCCCTCCAAGGGCACCCACTCACCAAAAATTAGAACTGTAGATAGAAAACTGTCAATGCTCAATGATTTCCTGATTTTAGGCAACAGTGACCTTTGACCTCTGACCTCGACCTCAATTTTGGTACCTGACACATCGTCTCCACCTAGCATATCCACTCACAAAAAATTGCAACTGTGATTAGAAAACGTTCAGATATAGACCGGACACAAACACTTCAGTGATTTTCTGTTTTTTAGGCCAGTGACCTTTGACCTCTGACCTTGACCTTCATTTTGGTACGCGACACATCGTCTCCCCGTAGGGTATCCACTCACCAAAAATTAGAACTGTAGATAGAAAACTGTCCCAGATACGAGGGACGGACAGATGGACGGAAACCGCCATCACATAATACGTCCGCCTTTTGGCGCGCGTATAATAAAAACCAGTAAATTCAGACACGTTCGTAATTTTCAATTGACGTTTGGAAAATGATACTGCCAATGGCAAACGATGTTTCAATGAACAACAACAACCACGTAAAATAAATAAAAATGCACGTAATCTCCGAAGATTGTAAGCATATATTTCTTTGATTACAATGCCCAGAAATATTACGATGAATACTCATTCATTCATGGACATTGGTCAGAATAAACGCAGCTTGGGATTAGAGACTTCGCTAAACTGCGAAGAGTGAGGATTTTTTTTCTGTCACATTTCAAGGCATGTATCTCGGGACGGCATATTCGACTGAAATGTTTTGAATTCGACTGAAACTTGATCGGTTATTTGATCATAGCTCGCTTAATACTGGTGTGATTTTGGCAATCTAAACGTTCCGGAATAGCTGAAGAGTTTCTCTTTTCAAAAATATATAGTTTGATAACAAAAGTTTTTCTATTGTTGAGATAGTGGCCAACTGAAATAATCGTGTTGACCCGTAAAAGGGTTCGCTGAAATAATGCTAGCCTATGGTATTGGACCCTTCTACGGAGGGCCAATGATAGGCTGATGCAGCAACAACATTTTCCCAGTTAGATGCCAGATTTGAAATTGAAAACGAGGCCGCGCTATGTCATCGGTCAGCTGAGACAATCACGTGGTTGTGTATGAAGATTGGGGTGGCTCCTATAAATAGTGATCCAATTAGAATGCTTGTCAGTTTAAAATGGCGGGGTCAAATGACCAATCACTGAAGGGGAGACAGCTGGAACAGTACACTATCACTGTCTGTTAATATCTTGAATTAACTCAAGAGTACAACAGTCTAAAATAATGTGATCAAAAAATCAAGAAATTTTCAGCGAATTCGGCAGTAAAACGGGTGACTGCCGCAAGTAAAAACCCGGATTTGAAAACAGACTTCAGAAAAGTCCGAAAATCCGGAATCAGGATTGCGGGTAAGTTTATGGGGAAATTCGCATGGTTGACGAGTCAGAATTGTGAATTCAAATAAAAAATAAAATAAATGTAAACAAAAATAATATTTTTCTACAGTAAAAATATAATTTTGAATTGATCATTAATTTTAAATACATATATTTCTATAATCGAAATGAAAAATGACCAGGAATATACATATTTTCTCAGTAATATTTGTCCCCTTTCCCATGGTTGTTTTTCGTAATCAAGGTCACGTTGGAAAGGTCATCTCCTTGGCTTTTCCAATCTCGTCATAGTTACAATGGATGGCTAATATTACAAAAGCTACGATTGGATATAAATATCATTCATCCGACGAATCTGGTCATATGTGCCAATGAACCACACCGACACTTCAGCACTTCGGTTGGTTGTATCGTTACCGCATGACTAAAACGAAGGCACGCGATTCAACAATTCGACCATCGCGTTTCGTTCCAAGCATGGCGGGAGACAAAAATGACCAATATTTACCGACACAGGTGTTGGAAAAATGTGAAAATAAAGTTTGCGGAGTGGATCTGATGGATTTCATCTTCATGGAACTGACGAGTCTAGAGAAATTCTTCTTTCTGATTAACCCACCTTGCCACCTTTCACCAAAGGTGGGGCAATACATGTATGAACTGACCGAAAAGAGGCGAGTATGGCTAACTATCCCCTTGCCACGTGACTGTAATGCTACACACTAGTAACTATGGTAACTTCAGTACATTGACAAAATAATAAAAATACACCATATTTTAGACTTGGAACTGTATGGGTGTCGGAGTGGCTCTTTGAGGATTCCTATGGTGTAGGCTGAGCTCTCTGTGCCCCAGTCGTCGGCCTTGGTGGCGGCTTGGATGGTTGGCCGATGTTTATATGTATCGACCGTCCGTCCGTCCGGGTGGCTATGGAGGCCGATGATTGAGACGGGGAGGGGTCGGTCTTCATGGGAAAGAGCAGCCGCTGTGGGCCTCATTGAGTCACTCTGACGCATTAGGAGCAAATGGTTTTGAACACAGTAATTGTCCTATTGTCTTTTGTTTTAATTTATGTTCTTTTTTTAATTTCTGTATGATTCATATATGGAAATAAAGTATTGTATTGGAACAATTAGATGGTCTCTTGGACATGTTATACTCCCGTAATAGAGAGATTTGAATGGGATTACAGAGTGAATTTACATTCTGCCGCAAGATTTCTGACACGGTAAATTGTGAAAATTTTGTAGTTCCACATTTTCATCATTATTTCTTCGTTTCACTTTCGATCTTATTTTATTTCAGTCCTTGCGTTTGGAGGTGAGCGATCGCTCTCGCGCACCATCGCTCACCTAAATCATATCCAAGGTACACTGTTTTTCGCGCACCTAGATTCAGCAGATTAAATATAGAAATAAGTAGGCTGTGTCTGCTAACGGCCTTATTATTAAATGAACAGACAGTTGGTGTTTATTTTGCGAACTCTTCCACACTGAAAATCACTGTGAGAATAAACTGAAATGCCTTTAATAAATTTTAATCAGCAAACGATCGCCGTCAATTCCAGCGCGGCCATAATTTCTTCGCTTGTTTGACAATCGGTAGTCTCTTGCACAGGCTATTCCTAGCATGGGATGGTGCAATATTTGCCACGTGCGCGGAGATCTGACAACAATGGCGGTAACTGCAGCAAATCTTCCTTGAACAAGTTGAAGCAGTTGACGAAGTTTCTAAGAAAGGTAGAAGATTTACACATCATTATCAGCACACAGAGCCTGTAGTCAGTAGGATGTCAATACTCTTGGGCAATATCGAACTGGGACTCGTCTGATCATTCGCCAACCATTCTTCTCGTTCACTTAAATACTATCGGCCGATTATTTTCGAGAACCTCCACGGACACTGCTCTTCGCGCATGATTGGTTCCGACGAGTATTATATGCAGAGTGAGCTTGCTCAATCTTCTGGTACGTACTACCCACTGGTGACTGTTGAAATCTTCATCACTTTTGATATTGACTTGTTTAAATTGAAATAGAATAATTTATTTTTATTAATTTTTCGTTTGAAAATAAATTGAAAAATAAAATAATTTAATCAAAAATATAATATGGTAGGTTAAACAATTAAAACAAAATCACTCCCCTCACGAAATTTGGGAGAACGATTTTCAGCTCTCGTATTAGCTCTCCTCGGTTAATTTAGGTACACTTTTTTTTAGCTCACCATCTTTTTACAAAAGACAAGGACTGTTATTTGTTTGTCAAAATGAAAACATTCTTCGATAATCCGAATGTTGAAGGTTTAGGCTTTTCAAAGATAAAACATTTGGGCAAGTTTCACTCGAGGTGCTCGAGTAAAATACTACACCACCTGTTTAGTTAGATTACATCACGCGATAACGAATCCACTGGTGTTGGAAATTGGGCCCCATATCATGACATCTTCATCTTGAAAGGAAAATATCAGGTTAGCGTGTAGGCGATGAATTGTAAGAATTAATCTACTCTGTGTCTAAGAGAATTGGCCATCCTATACGATAGCCATTGGGCATTGAGCAGGTGAGTTGAATTCATGATCAAAAAAATCTAAAGAAAACAACGAACTTTCATTCTGCCGCCAGAATCCGGTCCAAAGTCGGCCATTTTTCCATCGACAACATTGATGACAGTTCTGTACATACTACGCTAGCCGAATCCTGTACAAAATATAAGAATATTTAGATTACAGAATAGACAGAAGACACCTGGGTCAATTCCGACACGTCAGAGAGCGCAGAGAAATCGTCTGCACTCCTTGAAAACCAAAGGTAAACTGGTACCTACGATGCCTTTTCAACCACATGTTGGCTGCCAGCGGAAGTTTTAACCACGTGACTGATATCTCTCCACTATTCGGTATTTCTGGTCGGAAAAAAACAGTCACAGGAGAACTGAGCACGTTGCGACCTGCGATTTTGGGTGAGGTTAACGGGTAAAGCTAAGACAGTCTGGAATGCTAATTTTCTTTTACCAGGCGTGCACAGTATAATATTTGGTATGGTTCTAAGTGTTGGGAAGAACCAGGGTTTAGCTGAGACACAACGATTTAACTGTAAACCACTGACATTTCTCTGTGCCAGAGTGTAACTTGAAGGATTCGGTGTCTTGTTTGCAAAAAAAAAGTTGGCTCTGACACAGTGCAAGGCTTCTCATCCTCACCACAGCAGCTTCCCATACTCATCTACTTTTCAGGGTGAGTATCTTTGTAAACTGTTGATTTGTACTGATTCAATGATTGATAACATAGGGTTGCTGGGCCCAGCATTTGCTTCATTGAGAGCATTTTTATACTTTGTCTACATTCGAAGACATTATTTTCACTTTTACTTTTAGAAGTTGTGTTAACAATTGACATCTGTGGGCTTTATCATGATAATAAAGTTTGTGTCATCATTTCACCTTGTCAACAATGTGATGATCATTTGTCAGCAGAAATGTCTACAGACATATGCTCTGTATGCCCCTGACTAGTCCTTGTTGACCTGACCAATTGCCAAGAACATACATGTACGATCATCCATGTCCCATAACATGCTTTTGACACACACGCATACTTTGAAATATTCCTTTTCGGTCTCTAGAGTTTAAACTAAAACCAATTCGGAATCTATTGCCCTCATTAGAGCGTACATGGCCTTGGCAATTGATGAGCGTATCTTGCCGAACACGTGTGCGGTTTACATTTTTGCTAAATCTCTCGTCGAGAGTCTCGGGCTTCCGCAAAGCAACACGTGGCTATGAAATTGAGCAGGGAGGAGGTTATGTTAGTCCCGAGAAACAACAACAACCCCCAGTCACTTATTTTGTCCTACCCTCTGTGCCTTCGTGAGGAATTTGTGTGTGTACATTACTGAAGTTGATGGTAAGGTACGTTTTAAATATCTATTTCTGTCGATTTACATGAAATTCAATTTTGTTGTTGGTAACGCGCTATAGCTTCGTTTCTCCTTACCAATGACGTGAGCACCACCTGGTCACGTCAGCAAGGACTAGCCCCCAACATAGCATGACATCAACATAACCTCTCATCTCAAGACAGTGTCAACATAGTATCAGATATCTTCAGTATGTCACACTCAAATTTCACGCTTCAAAATGAGCTTCAGAAATCTTTCACCATAAAATTTCTGGATGCCACTAAACCATCTCCAATATTCTCCTGTAAACTCAGAACTTATGGAATGTTTAAGAATCATATATCCTTCTCTAAATATCTCAACTTCTTGAAACATTAGAAATACCTAAAAGCTCTAACACACTTGAGACTTAGTATGCATCCATTAGAAATTGAGATGGGTCTTTATTTATGACCTTGTCTTGCTTGAAAACCGTATTTGTAAATTACGTAATTTAGGGGGCATCGACCTGACAAAATGGCAATGGACAAATTGGCAATTTTGCAATTATGACCAGTTTATGGAGTTGGAGTGAATTGTTATTAGGCGTACACTATTGTGTCAAACCTTGTTAGAACATATAATAGCAGCGAACAGACACCAAGTTAATAGTGAAAGTTTAATGATTTTCTCACATTGTTTTAAATTCAATAATTAATGCAGTATGTTTATGTAGTTTTCCAACTCATTGGGCTATTTCATTAGGCATACTGTTAAGCTAGCTATATGCACATTAATTTTTATAAGCCTGCCAAAAGGCGGACGTATTATATGATGGCGGTTTCCATCCGTCTGTCTGTCGGAGCGTCCATCCGTCCATCTGTTGCCGTCCGTCCGTCCGTCCGTCGTCCGTCCGTAAACAATTCTTGTTATCGCGATTTCTCAGGAACTACTGCACGGATCTTTCTGAAATTTGGTACACAGGTTCCCCTTGGGGTCTAGTTGTGCAGATGCCTTTTCTGGTCCGATTCGAAAATCCAATATGGCCACAAGGCGGCCATCTTGGATTTCCCCATGAAACCTTATCGCGATTTCTCAGGAACTACTGCACGGATCTTTCTGAAATTTGGTACACAGGTTCCCCTTGGGTTCTAGTTGTGCAGATACCTTTTCTCGTCCGATTCAAAAATCCAATATGGCCACAAGGCGGTCATCTTGGATTTCCCCATGAAACCTTGTTATCGCGATTTCTCAGGAACTACTGCACGGATCTT
The DNA here is from genome assembly GCA_036873755.1 of Hanleya hanleyi. Lineage (NCBI taxonomy): Eukaryota > Metazoa > Mollusca > Polyplacophora > Lepidopleurida > Hanleyidae > Hanleya > Hanleya hanleyi. The sequence goes on along the minus strand of JAVTVY010026831.1, from coordinate 45,374 downwards.
TCTGAAATTTGGTACACAGGTTCCCCTTGAGGTCTAGTGCAGATACCTTTTCTGGTCCGATTGGAAAATCCAATATGGCCACAAGGCGGCCATCTTGGATTTTCCCATGAAACCTCACCGCGATTTCTCACGAACTACTGCATGGATCTTTCCTAAATTCGGTACGCAGGTTCCCCTTGGGGTCTAGTTGTGCAAGGTACCTTTTCTGGGCCGATTTGAAAATTCATCTTGGATTTCCCCATGAAACCTTGTTATCGCGATTTCTCGGAACTACTGCACGGATCTTTCTGAAATTTGGTACACAGGTTCTCCTTGGGGTCTAGTTGTGCGGATACCTTTTCTGGTCCGATTCGAAAATCCAATATGGCCACAAGGCGGCCATCTTGGATTTCCTCATGAAACCTTGTTATCGCGATTTCTCAGGAACTACTGCATGGATCTTTCTCAAATTTGGTATACAGGTTCCCCTTGGGGTCTAGTTGTGCAAGATGCCTTTTCTTGTCGGATTCGAAAATCCAATATGGCCACCAGGCAGCCATCCTGGATTTCCCCATGAATCTTTGTTATTGTCATTTGTCAGGAAGTACTGCATGGATCTTTCTCAAATTTGGTACACAGGTTCCCCTTAGGGTCTAGTTGTGCAAGACACCTTTTCGGTCCGAATCGAAAATCCGATATGGCCACCAGGCGGCCATATTAGATTTCCCCATGAAACTTTGTTATCGTGGTTTCTCAGGAAATACTGCATGGATCTTTGTCAAATTTGGTACACATGTTCCCCTTGTGGTCCAGTTGTGCAAGATACCTTTTCTGGTCCGATTCGAAAATCCAATATGGCCACCAGGCAGCCATCTTGGATTTCCTCATGAAACCTTGTTATCGCGATTTCTCAGGAACTACGTCATGGATCTTTCTCAAATTTGGTACACAGGTTCCCTGTGGGGTCTAGTTGCGCAAGATACCTTTTCTGGTCCGATTCGATAATCCAATATGGCCACAAGGCAGCCATCTTGGATTTCCCCATAAAACCTTGTTATCGCGATTTCTCAGGAACTACTGCATGGATCTTTCTAGAATTTGGTATACAGGTTCCCCTTGAGGCCCAGTTGTGCAAGATACCTTTTCTGGTCCGATTCGAAAATCCAATATGGCCACATGGCGGCCATGTTCGATTTCCCCATGAAACCTTGTTGTTGCAATTTATCAGGAACTAATGCATGTATCTTCTTAAATTTGGTACACATGCTCCCCTTGGGGTCTAGTTGTGCAAGATACCTTTTTTGGTCCGATTCGAAATCCAATATGGCCACAAGGCGACCATCTTGGATTTCCCCACGAAACCTTGTTATCGCGATTTCTCAGGAACTACTACATGGATCTTTCCCAAATCCGGTACACAGGTTCCCCTTGGGATCTAGGTGTGCAAGATCCCTTTTTCGGTCCGATTCGAAAATCCAATATGGCCATCAGGTGACCATCTTGAATTTTCCCTTGAAACATTGTTATCGTCAATTCTCAGGAACTGCTTCATGGATTCTTTCTGAAATTTGGCCTAGTTGTGCAAGATCTGCCTTTTTTGGTCCGATTCAAAAATCCAAGTTACGCTTGAAATTAATACGGTATTCCCGAGTTGTGACATTGCATCACACGAGTCGGCGGATCAAACAGTGGGACACATTCTATATAGTGACTGTAGAGAATATCCATACCTTCACCTTCCATATCAAGGAGTTCAAATAATTCAGAATTAAAATGTATTTCTTCAAATTTTAAATCAGTTTTCTTAGTCCAGTGAACTGTTTCGTCTGCCGACGGGTTGGCTACGTGGAAGGGACGTCACTCTTGTGACACAACGTTACAACTCAACAACTTTAGACTACTGCGTGTTTCGATCCAAGGAAGATAATCAGGATTCAGACACTTTCGAAGTTTCAACATTACTGCGCAGATCCCTTCAGTATTAAGTATTGTACCATGTTACTATTTTCGAGCATGGTATCTTAAAAGAGATATCTCACACTAGCCCAGTAAACAGAACAGAATTAGCATTCGTTCCTAATTATAAAATCTTAAGTTTGTTTCATAGCTCATGCCAAAGGGTCAAACACATTTGTCTTCGCTTCCAGTACCCAATGATGACACGTGCAAAAAAAATACTACAAAACGAAGACGAATGATCCTCCGGACATTCACTTTCGGACTAACTTTGCTCTTTTCTCTTGTACTATTACAACTGATATAAGTACAGTTTCTAGAAATGTTGAAACTCCTTAAACTTAGAAAGATGATATCTTGGTGTTTTCCAGTGTCCCTTTTTCGATCTTTTTCGCTCAGATTCGAAATTCTGTAAACAAAATTACAAATCAATCGTTTGTTTTTAGTAACAATGGACAAAAAGATCCTCTTGTCATTAGCTTACAATTATCAGACAATGGTGAGTGCCAAGATCCTTCAGGATCTCTCGTTAAATAAATGTATTGTTTTTTTAAATGATGTGCATTGCCAATGCTGTGCAACCTCAAATGATGTGCCACCCTAAATAGCTTGATCTTTTTGTGACGCTGCATGTTATACAGATTGCTAAAATTTTACTTGAATCTGTTAATTATTTTGCGGGAGTTCTGACAGGAATTGGATTCACGTGGAAAAGCAAGCCCTGTCCGTGATTCAGGTTTCATATCCGAAGGTTTGAACCTGTTACTTGTATTGTCTCTACTTAGGCTTTCAGCAGAATCTGTGTCATTATGTTGTGTCTGTATGATGGGTACTCCTAGACATAACATCTATAAATTCTGTAACTGGCTGCTATTGTTTGCCTGATATCTGTGATTATCCGTCTAAACTACATGTACTGTAGGTTTCTCCAAACTTCCATTTTTCTTCAATAAAACATTGTAGAAGATTTTTTATACATCTTTCATGTCTGTATTGAATTAACCATAATCTCTTAGTTATCATACATAATTATTGACCTCCCCAAATCATTTTTGAAAGCTTGCTCTTTCAAGCAGATATCGTGTTCAAAAAGATTGGTGAATACATACATGTAGTCTGCTGCATATTTAACTTGAAAGTTTAACTATATCTGTATGTAATATTGCGGAATAATATTTACCGGTATAGTCTGTGGCGGACTTAGTCTTAATGATCAAATGACATGACTTGTGTTGTACGTGTGAACTGCCCATTTAATTAGGGGCTTAGTGAACAATGTGAATATATGGGTTGGGTATGGGCAATTCCTTTAAGTCTGTTATTGATTAATTGCCAGTGGATATCCCCAAATATTAACCAATAACTACAACTATGTTATAGCTCTCTAGCACACTATAGTCACGAGATGGGCTTTTTGGTCAAATTTCCAGCTCTTACTTTCTGCAGCTTTTTGTTGCTGTGCTCTGTCAAATCCTGTATCGATCCAATTATTTTTTTCAATATCCGAATGAAATAGATCCTGTCAGATACAGACGATTCTAATACCATTTGGATATTGTCCCTGCTGTTATTGGAAAGACACCACGGGTTGATAGGATCGGAACTGGTGAAACTATGTTTTGGATGTACATGTACGTGGCAAGCATTATAAAGTGCATGTCGTATACGATTAACTCCATAGCATTGAACTGTCATGGGGATATATAGTCTTTGTATCCAAGAGAATAAGACTGTGAAACAGTTCCATGAAATCACATGTACCTTCAAGGACTGGTTTACTGAATGATCTATAGGTTTGATATATCGAGAGTATCAAGGTTTACTGAATGAATCTATAGGTTTTATATATCGAGAGTATCAAGGTTTACTGAATGAATCTATAGGTTTGATATATCGAGAGTATCATTGTTTACTGAATGAATCTATAGGTTTGATATATCGAGAGTATCAAGGTTTACTGAATGAATCTATAGGTTTGATATATCGAGAGTATCAAGGTTTACTGAATGAATCTATAGGTTTGATATATCGAGAGTATCAAGGTTTACTGAATGAATCTATAGGTTTGATATATCGAGAGTATCAAGGTTTACTGAATGAATCTATAGGTTTGATATATCGAGAGTATCAAGGTTTACTGAATGAATCTATAGGTTTGATATATCGAGAGTATCAAGGTTTACTGAATGAATCTATGGGTTTGATATATCGAGAGTATCAAGGTTTACTGAATGAATCTATAGGTTTGATATATCGAGAGTATCAAGGTTTACTGAATGAATCTATAGGTTTGATATATCGAGAGTATCAAGGTTTACTGAATGAATCTATAGGTTTGATATATCGAGAGTATCAAGGTTTACTGAATGAATCTACAGGTTTGATATATCGAGAGTATCAAGGTTTACTGAATGAATCTACAGGTTTGATATATCGAGAGTATCAAGGTTTACTGAATGAATCTATAGGTTTGATATATCGAGAGTATCAAGGTTTACTGAATGAATCTATAGGTTTGATATATCGAGAGTATCAAGTAGTCAACATTTTTCATTTAGATGATCTGACAAGAACTACTATGGAGAAGCTAAATTAAGGGCATGAAAAAAGAATGTGTCTTTCATGTACCCATTGCCAACTTATTTTACGGTTATTAATAATGTTGCATAATTTGAAATATCTTCTAAATACATGTATTGTGAACATCGCTAAAGTGTAAATGTGGTAAGTTTACGTCAAATTCAAGATAGTCTTCCAAATTATTGGATTTATACCCTGTTTCTTGTTTTACGACTCTAATTTTAACAATTTAAATGTTATCAATGTTAATGTTGTACACAGTGCCACAAGCATGTCAGAACTTGATTAACCATGTCATAATGCAATGTTCAGTGTTACAAATCTGTTCCATTATCTGCATTGCTGCAACATGTCGCAGACTGTACAGGACGCTTGAAGTATGACGTCATTAACGTCATTTCTGACATCAAAAGAGGCAGTGAATATTTCTCTCCCACTGTAGAAAGCTGCCTTTGAATCCTCTGAGACAGAACAGTACATGAGTGAAATGTTGGAAGAAAACTTTATACATTGTTATCTTAAATATGACGTACACTTACACAAGTACATGTACCACAGTTACACTTTAAATGCTTATAATCAGTTGTCGTTTTTGTTGTACATGTAACTGACAGAGTAAATGAATGGACATTTGAAAATTTAGAATTATGAATTTTTATACATCTGTTAGTCGGTGATTCTTTTTAGCCCGCCATCACCAGATGGTGGGCTGTTCAAATCGCTTTTTGTCCGTGGTCCGTCGTCCGTCCGTCCGTAAACAATTCTTGTTATCGCGATTTCTCAGGAACTACTGCATGGATCTTTCTCAAATTTGGTACACAGGTTCCCCTTGGGGTCTAGTTGTGCAAGATACATTTTTTCGTCCGATTCCGAAATCCAATATGGCCACAAGGCGGCCATCTTGGATTTCCCCATGAAACCTTGTTATCGCGATTTCTCAGGAACTACTTCATGGATCTTACTCAAATTCGGTACACAGGTTCCCTTTGTGGTCTAGTTGTGCAAGATACCTTTTCTGGTCCGATTCGAAAATCCAATATGGCCACCAGGCAGCCATCTTGGATTTCTCCATGAAACCTTGTTATCGCGATTTCTCAGGAACTACTGCATGGATCTTTCTCAAATTTGGTATACAGATTCCCCTTTGGGTCTAGTTGTGCATAATACCTTTTCTGGTCCGATTCGAAAATCCAATATGGCCACCAGGCAGCCATCTTGGATTTCCCCATGAAACCTTGTTATCACGATTTATCAGGAACTACTGCATGGATCTTTCTCAAATTTGGTACACAGGTTCCCCTTAGAGTCTAATTGTGCAAAATACCTTTTTCGGTCCGAATCGAAAATCCAATATGGCCACCAGGCGGCCATCTCAGATTTCCCCATGAAACCTTTTTATCGCGATTTCTCAGAACTACTGCATGGATCTTTCTCAAATTTGGTACACAGGTTCCCCTTGGGATCTAGTTGTGCAAGATACCTTTTCTGGTCCGATTCCAAATCCAATATAGCCACAAGGCGGCCATCTTGGATTTCACCATGAAACCTTTTTATCGCGATTTCTCAGGAACTACTGCGTGGATCTTTCTCGAATTTGGTACACAGGTTCCCCTTGGGGTCTAGTTGTGCAAGATACCTTTTCTGGTCCGAATCCAAATCCAGTATGGCCACAAGGCGGCCATCTTGGATTTCCCCATGAACCCTTGTTATCACGATTTCTCAGGAAGTACTGCATGGATCCTTCTCAAATTTGGTACACAGCTTCCCCTTAGGGTCTAGTTGTGCAAGATACCTTTTTCGGTCCGGATCGAAAATCCAATATGGCCACCAGGCGGCCATCTTAGATTTCCCCATGAAACTTTATCGTGATTTCTCAGGAAGTACTGCATGGATCTTTGTCAAGTTTCGTACACTGGTTCCCCTTGTAGTCTAGTTGTGAAAGATAACTTTTCTGGCCCGATTCGAAAATCCAATATGGCCACCAGGCGGCCATCTTGGATCTCCCCATGCGTCATGATTTTTCAGGAAGTACTGCATGGATCTTTCTCAAATTTGATACATAGGTTCCCCTTGGGGTCTAGTTGTGCAAAATACCTTTTGCTGTCCGATACGAAAATCCAATATGGCCGCCAGGTGGCCATTTTGAATATCCTCTTGAAACATTGTTATCGTGAATTCTCAGGAACTACTTCATGGATCTTTCTGAAATTTGGTCCCACATGGGGCCTAGTTGTGGAAGATACCTTTTTTGGTCCGATTCGAAAATCCAAGTTACACTTCAAATTAATACGGTATTCCCGAGTTGTGACGTTGCATCACACGAGTCGGCGAATCAAACGGTGGGACATAATCTATATAGTGACTATAGAGAATATCCGTACATTCACCTTCCATATCAAGGAGTTCAAATAATTCGGAATTAAAATGTATTTCTTCCAATTTTAAATCAGTTTTCTTTAGTCCAGTGAACTGCCCCACTGTTTCGTCTGCCGACGGGTCGGCTACATGAAGGGACGTCACTCTTGTGACACGTTACAACTCGACAACTGTAGACTACTGCCTGTTTTGATCCAAGGGAGATAATCAGGATTCAGACGCTTTCGAAGTTAAACATTACTGCGCGGATCCCTTCAGTATTAATTATTGTACCATCTATTTTCGAGCATGGTATCTTAAAAGAGATATCTCAAACTAGCCTAGTAAACAGAACAGAATTAGCATTCGTTCCTAATTATAAAATCGTGAGTACGTTTCATAGCTCATGCCAAAGGGGTCAAAGAGATTTGTCTTCGCTTCCAGTACCCAATGATGACACGTGCAAAAAAAAATAATACAAAACGAAGACGAAAGATCCTCCGGACATTCACTTTCAGGCTAACTTTGCTCTTTTCTCTTGTACTATAACAACCGACATAAGTACATGTACAGTTTCTAGAAATCTTGAAACTCCTTAAACTTAGAAAGATGATATCTTGGTGTTTTCCAGTGTCCCCTTTTCGATCTTTTTTGCTCAGATTCGAAATTCTGTAAACAAAATGACAAATCAATCGTTTGTTCTTAGTAACAATGGACAAAAAGATCCTCTTGTCATTAGCTTACAATTATCGGACAATGGTGGGCGCCAAGATCCTTCAGGATCTCTCGTTTCAATATTAATTTTGATTTGAAAGTTTGTACTGTGTACATTGTCAATAGAAACCCTGGGACATCTTTCTCATGTGAATATATAAATATTCAGGTATCGTCTCTATGGACATGATGGATATTTTAATGCACATGTAATTAACACGCAACACAGAATGATGCTCGACAATGAAAGAACTTGTAGCAGTCAGCAAATGAATTGCTGTCAGACATGTCAGTAGTTAATTAGTCGGACAGTTACTCTCGACTTCGTCAGCAGAAAAAGTTTGCCACATACCTTCGCGATATCATTATAAGAATCACGAAAATCCAAATGTAACGAGCCATACATGTGACAATATTTGTTAACACTGTCACCATTCACATCCCGCGAGGCTTAATTGCGTCTTCGAGAAGTCTCATGCATAAGTAGTAGCCATCCCCCAATAAAATAATTTGGGGGTGATACAGTGATGTAATAAAGTCTTCCGGTTTTTGCCGGAAATCCGTTTTTTTGTTGAAACTTGGAAAAAATTCCGTTTTTATAGAAATTTAGATTCTCGTCCGGTTTTACCAGGAAAGTGATACTTGATGTCGACTAAATCGATATTTGAGCGTTCAAAAACGCATTTTTTACCTGATCTTGATAAAGTATGTATTGTTACCATTTTTGATCCTCAAAATTGGATCCCGATCATCTCTAGCGAAGAACCGACGTAGTCGCCATTTTTATAATAATTTGTCCGCCACGTGATACGGGCGCTCAAATCGCTAGCAGCCGAAACTATTATGGGATATTGCGTGGCAGTCTGAAGTGACAATTGCGCCTTTTTTGCCGGAGTGAAAATCGAAGTGAAAATCATGAGCGTGTTACATCGCAGTGCTGACATAGACGTCAATGAGGTGGATAAGAGTATCAAAAATAAGTTTCGTTGGTCATGGCTGGAGGACAAAGACTGTCACAGGGATCACCTTTCAGACTACGTAAGGAAACTCAATTCATGAATTTGCCAGGTTTGGCTGAATGTACCATTTGTAATGATAGAGTACGTTACGGCAGCTCAGGAAAAAAATCTTTACAAGCTCACGCAAAATCGGCAAAGCATCTGTCAAGACGCAAAAATAAACTGTCAAACCAGACACTGCCTGTATTATTTACAGCAACAAAATCTATGCAGGAGGGTAGTAGGAATGACGTTACTTGTACTTTGCCATACGGTACCCCCAACAATATTGATCCAAATGTTCCATCCTTCCATACAGGAGTCTCTGAATAAATTTACAGAAATTAATTTTCAAAATAAGTTTGCTTATTTCGGAATCAGTATGAGGGTGTATTATGAAACACGTTTTGCTTGAAAAACAACACAAAAAACGTAGTGGCTTGCCAATCATATTTTCTTATTGTATTTGCCAGAAATTGGCTCGAATCCATCTCCAGCCTTCTAGGACCCCAGAGCTTCCAGGGGCCCCTGGACCCCGGCCTAAAGTGCTAGGATAGTATTTTCAGGTTTTTTGACAAAAGTTCACTTACATCACTGGTGATATGACGTGTATGATTTCTGCGTAGGATCTTCGACAGTCACCATTAACTGTTTCCATCAAATGACGGAGCTAAACTGCACAGATTAGTTTTTCTGTCATAGTACTGAACTACCTCACATACGTCATCTGCTGACTAAAAACTGTGGGGGCCCTCGGTGGCCGAGTGGTCTAAGGCGCTTCGCTGGTGACCGCTAGCCTCACACCGCTGAACCGGCACGGGTTGGAGCCCAGCTGGTCCATGTGTGAAAGTCTGTCAGTTACTTACCGAAGGGCGGTGGTTCTCTCCGGGTACTCCGGCTTCCTCCACCAACCAAACTGACTGTCACCATATGAGTGAAACAAATTTGAGTGTGACATTAAGCCAAATTCCCTCCCTCCCTCCCTAAAAACTGTGTGTAAAAACGCAATCAGCTGGTGAACTACCTTTCACAATCAACTGTGAAATGAATCCATTATCCATATGAGTTGTTTCTCTTGTTCAAATCATCACCTGACGTTTAATAAATGCCAAAACATCTCATAATTATTTTAATAGATTCTTGACTACCTGCATTATTGTTTTATTTAGTAAGGTACATCAACTGATTATCATTATAAAACTTAGTTGAGCTGTTCACTAATCGCTTCAAACGAGACTTAGAAACACTGGGTGTCTGTAATTCCGTTATTCCATCATTCCGTATTTCTGTTACACATGTCTTATCTGACCATTAACTAGAGACATATTGATCTGATTGAGTTCAAACTGCAAGAGTGTCTGTGTATCAGTGTATCTGTGTAATCCAAGATGGCCACCATCAGTCATGTTGGATTTTCACCAGATCTTTACACATTTCTTGTCTCATGAACTATTGAATCGATAGACTTCAGACTTGGAGAGTGTCTTGACATTGGTAAGAGGACAGTTGGGATATTGCTTTTGAGTTACCTGCAGAATCCAAGATGGCCACTGTCAGCTCTTTTGTAATGCAAGATGACCGCCATCAGACATTTGGATCTTGTCCGGACAATAATTCAAGAATGAGTGAGAAGACTGTTGGGACTGCTTTTCAGTTGTGTAATCCAAGATGGTCATCAGCCATGTCAGCGATCCTGGATTTTCAGCAGTTGGATCTTGTCCACACAATAACTTGAGAATTACTGAACTGATAGACTTCGGGGAGTAGCTTGACATTGGTGAGAGAAAGATTGAACCGATTGACTTCAAACTTGGAGAGTGGCTTGACATCGGTGAGATGACGGTTGGGATTATTTTTTAGTTAGCTGCATAATCCAAGATGGTCACTGCACAGCCATGTTGTATAATCCAAGATGGTCATCATAACGCAGTTGCACCATGTCTGGACAATAACTTGAGAATGATTCGATCGATCATTTGGAGAGTGGCTTGACATCATTGAGAGGAAGGTGGGATATCATCAACCAAAAAAATCGACCATAGAGGTCTCTGTCTCCTGCAGCAGCAGCACCAGTTATGGTGGGTGGTGCTGCTGCTCGGGGGGAACGTGGACATCTATGGTCGATATTTTACCCCTCTGCCGATCTGTCTGTCCATATTTTGCAAACCCATCTACTTTTATTCCTGAAGCCTACAAAAAATAGTTGCCTCGGCCCTTATTATCGCGCTTTACGAAGTAAAGGAGAGATATTGTGAGGGGGGAAAGAGGATGTCATCATCGATGTCGGTGTTCCCGGCCTGGAAATGGTAAGGTTTTTGGTTTTGCAAATTTAAAAAAAAATCAAGAAAAATTCAGAGAAAAAATATTTTAAAAAAAATATGAAGGGGGGGAGGGGGGTTGGTTGTATTCTGACCTGTGACTTCAGCTGTGTATTCGTTTAAATTCAGGCCGTTGTCAGTTGATAGGTTGTTTCGCATGACCCGCCCACATCAATATTCTGGAGATAATGCCACATGTATTTTAATTATCAGTAATTATAAGTATATTATAAACAAATAAGGAAATCCACGAAAACGAATAAGCTGACTGTGCCGTCACAGCGCAGAGGCGACTCAAAAACTGCCATTTTGGTTCACATTCTTGGGGGAATCCCTAATTTCAAAACGAGGCACAGTCGTTATCCCGGCATGCATCTCTAGTGGAGATTCCATCATGTTATTAGCATGTAGCAGTAAAGTTTTGACGTTTGCGTACCAAAGCCATCATGGTTTTAGTTAATGGATCAGTTGTTTCCCCATCAACCAGTCGGTACATCATTCCAAATTTAACCATCCATTTCTCTGATGAAACGCTTTTGAGCGAAGTGGCCGAGCGCTTCACGTCTTCACTTCCGACAACAACAACGATGACACTGGCTGTCGACCTGCGCCAGTGCACGCCAACGAAATACTCGTACAGCTAAAGGATGACGGACATACAAAATTTGTTGCCCTTGACAGAGAAACCCTATCTTCAGTCAGTGTATTAAAAAGAAATAAAAAGAAGATTTCAATAGGAGAGGACTACTGATGTTGGAAATTCGGGTAATAAATTCTGCAGATATCTTTAATAGTGGTCACAAGTAAGAGTTGTTTCCCTTGATTTCTGTTCACTCATTGTGTGTACATTTGAGTATTACTATCTACCATAATTATTTACAGAATGTTACAATTAAATTAAAGCAAGCTTAAAATGTCTCTTTAGAAAATAATTATTTCATAAATATTTTTTCTGGCGATATTTGCGAGAGATTTCATAGCGTATTAATCTGTAAAATATTTTGCCAGGTTATATATTCGATCACAATTTACTTTCAGTAATTAATTTTTTTTTTTTATAATTGATATTTTATTTGGCTTTTCATATAATGGACAGGACATATACAGTATGTATACAGCATACGGACAACACACATACACAGCTTAGGTTTGTTCTGCAAAAACATTGAAAACATCACAAAATTGAGGAACGCATTTTTACAACAGCATCAATCAATAATACAATATACTAGTTTTTTCCAGATGTGTCATCAATTCCTAGATTTAACATTGATGAAAGCAGCCATATTGATATATATCTGTATGCATATTCTTGCAAAATACCTAGGATTTCAATAATAAATGTAGTGTCGACCAATATTGATCAAAAATATGCCTTTCACAATTTTTATATCTGATATATCTGTCTAATTCATATGCTGATTTAAGGTCTTTTTGAATACTTTCGAAAGTTGGCAATTTCTTAGCTGCTTTCATCCTGTAGATTGAAAATTTTATCACTGACATAGCATAGTTAAGTGGTTTATTTCGCGCTTCTAAAAGTCCAAAAATTACTTTCTTCGGCGTGAATGAAACGGGAATACCCACAGAGGCGAACCACTGCTCTATGTGTTGCCAAATAGGTTTTATATGTTCACATTCCCATAATAAGTGGAGGGTTGTCTCGGGGTTTTTATTACAAAAAGTACACCTACTACTAACAGTAGGATCAATCTTTTGGGCAAAGATATTGGTTGTCAAAATTCTATTCAGTATTCTATATTGAAACCATTTGAGTTTTACGTCTCGGTACTTAGATACATGGATATTGAAAGTTCGCCATTGCCTTTCAGTAAAAGATTCTCCAAGAACTTTTTCCCATTTTAAATGAGCAGTCGATTTAGTGAACTTTGTGTCTAGTAAGGTTCTATAGTACATTTTACAACCTTTTTGGACGCTCAATAAAGACGAAACATGGGATGGAATCAGCGGAGTTATTGTTTGTTTCTGTAAAGATAAAATTCCTTTTTTATTTGCCACCTTTTTTATTGCCTGGCATACAGATATATACTCCAGAAAGTTTTATTTGCATAGAAAGGTTTTCCTGAATGTATCAAATTGTAGGAATGTTCCGTCGGCTTCCAAAAGATCATTAACGAAACGGATACCTTTTCTATCCCAATCGGGTAAATAAAACGATTTGTTATCTATGGTAACATTCTCATTATACCATATTATCTCATTGGAAAATATATGGCTCCCTTTGTAATGTAGTTTTGCTTGAAAATCGGCCCATGCTACAAGAACGTCCTTCCAGAAAAGATTGTCAATATATGGGATGACGGTTTTTCTTAAGAAAGCAGAACCGACTGCCACCATGCTTTGGTTTTGTGGTATATACAGTTGGACTAGTTTTCCCCATTTAGGATTATTCAGATATAATCTTCTAATCCACGATATTTTTTGTGCCTGAATGATGAATTTTATTACCGGAATATCCAAGCCTCCATCTTCTACAGTTTTGGTTGCCATTTTCCTGGAAATTTTGTCTGGTTTTGAGTTCCATACAAACGCGAAACAGCTTTTTCGAAATTCTTCTATCATTAGTTCAGATGGATTTGGGAGAGCTGCAAAAATGTGATTTAGTTTTGACAAAAGTAAGCTTTTCAGGATAACAACTCTACCTATTGGAGACCACGTCTTGACCATATTCTCATGGCAGAAGAAATATCCTTTAGTTTGTCTTTATAGTTTCTCTCCACCATTTCAGCTAGGTTGTGAGTGAAAACCAATCCTAATAATTTAAAATCGCCTTGTGACCAATCCAAATGCCATTTTGTTTTCAACATTATGTTGGATGTTTTAAGTGAACCTATTCGAACAATTTTTGTTTTGTCTACATTCATTTTTAAACCTGAAAAATTAGCAAAATGTTCCAATGTTTCCAGACATGAATTCAAACTCTTGAGGGATCCGTCTAGAAAAATTGTAGTGTCGTCAGCATATTGGGACAGAAGGAATTCCTCATCTCCAATCTTGATACCCTTAATATTTGCATTCCCTCTAAGCATTGCTGCTAATATTTCGGCACAAATGAGAAAAATGTACGGTGATAATGGATTCCCTTGGCGACAGCCGCGTGATATGTCGAAGAACTGAGAAGCAAAGCCGTTAACTAACACACATGTCTGAGCGTTTTTGTAGAATATATTTATCCATTTTTGTATAGAAGGACCAAACTTGAAATATTCCAATGCCTTTTGTATAAACGACCAATCTACAGAGTCAAACGCTTTCTCAAAGTCTATCAACATTAACAAACCTGGTATTTGGTGATCCTCTGAATATTGCATTATATCATATACCAGCCTTGTGTTTTCACCTATAAATCTCCCAGCCATAAATCCTTTTTGATCCTCGTGAATTATATGTGGCAAACTAGTTTTTATTCTTTGTGCAATAGCCGCAGATGCAATTTTGTAGGTGATATTTAATAATGATATAGGTCGCCAGTTTTTAAGCAGGTGTTTTGCTTTACCCTCTTTAGGGAGACATGTTATAATTCCCCGTTGTTGGGTTACAGACAGAGCACCATTATCGTATGCAAAATTCAATGACTTAATTAAATAACTACCTAAATCAACCCAGAAAAATTTAAAAAACTCTGCCGTGTATCCATCTGGTCCAGGACTTTTATCGTTCTTCATATTTTTAAGAGCCGACAAAATTTCTTCCTTGCTTAGCTCTCCCTCCATAGATTCTGTCTGAATTTTATTAAGTTTCGGAACAGTTTCACCTAACAAACCGTCTATGTCTACCGAGCAAACGTCTTTCTTTGTATACAATTTCTTATAATAAGTTTTAGTTTCTTCCAGTATTTGGTGTGTTTCTGTAATTATTTCATTTTTTGAGTTTTCTATCCTCGTTATTGCCTTATTTAGGTAATTTCGATGTTCTAAGTTTAGAAAATATTTTGATGGTTTTTCGCCTTTTTCTGACCATCTGGCTTTCGCCCTTATCATCATTCCCTCGACCCTACTTTTATAAATTGATTCTAATTTTTTATTGATTTCCTCTATATCATGTATGACACGGCGTTTCTCATCGTATTCTGTTAATTCGTCTACTTTACTTTCCAATCTCACAAGATCCTCTTGCAACTTCAATTCTTCTTTCTTTTGTTCCCTTTTTTATGCGAAGAGTATGATATAGACTTGCCTCGTATACCAAGTAATATCATTTCAAATAGTAATTGATCATTGATTGTTAGCTCCGATGTTTCCACTGGGTTTGTATTATCAGTTCTAGTGTATTGTTCTACTGTGTCCATTATTGAACCTTTAACAAGCTCTACATAGTCTTTGTCTTTTAGAAGTGAGTTATTAAATTTCCAAAATCCTTTGCCTTTTTTAAAATCTGTAAAGGAGAGTGATAAGCTGACTAGTGAATGATCTGATCTATAGCTGGGATGAATGTTGGAACATTTTACTCCGTGTAACAGGTTACGAGATGTCAAAAAAAAGTCGAGGCGCGATTGCTTAAGTGGAGTTGGCTGTTGCCAAGTATATCTTTTCACCTCCGGGTTAAACTCACGCCATGGATCTACTAAATCATAATATTCCTTTAACTCCAAGACCCTTTCTCTAGCTTTTGGATGGTTTACATGGATATAATTAAAGGTATCAAGATCTGGATTTTGCACTAAATTCCAATCGCCACAAAGGATATAATGCTGACTATTCCATTCGTCTAATATTGTTTGGATATTGTCGAAAAAATCTGGGTCATCTTCATTTGGGGCGTAAATAGAAACTAAAGTGAATGTTAGTTCTGGCATTTTAATTTCCAATATTAAATAGTTACCTAGTTATAGGGTCTTGCAATCGCCATGTACGTCTGGTCGGCCGGCCGGCCGTCTCTCAACAATTTTTTGTCCGGGCTAGATCTCAGTTACTATTTGACTGACAGTTCTGATACTCACAGTGAATATCCCTAGTATCCCAGAGATGTGCACTGTCATGTTTATTCCGTGTTGCGTCATTTCTTTACAGAGTTATGGCCCTTTGAAATTTCGCGTCACTAACTTTTGTCCGGGCTAGATCTCAGTTACTATTTGACTGACAGCTCTGATACTCACACTCACAGTGAATATCCCTAGTATCCCAGACATGTGCACTGTCATGTTTATTTCGCGTTACGTCATTTCTTTACAGAGTTATGGCCCTTTGAAATTTTGCGTCACTAACTTTTGTCCGGGCTAGATCTCAGTTACTATTTGACCGACAGCTCTGATACTCACAGTGAATATCCCTAGTATCCCAGACATGTGCACTGTCATGTTTATTTCGTGTTACGTCATTTCTTTACAGAGTTATGGCCCTTTGAAATTTTTCGTCACTAACTTTTGTCCGGGCTAGATCTCAGTTACTATTTGACTGACAGCTCTGATACTCACAGTGAATATCCCTAGTATCCCAGACATGTGCACTGTCATGTTTATTTCTTGTTACGTCATTTCTTAACAGAGTTATGGCCCTTTGAAATTTTCCGTCACTAACTTTTGTCCGGGCCAGATCTCAGTTACTATTTGACTGACAGCTCTGATACTCACAGTGAATATCCCTAGTATCCCAGAGATGTGCACTGTCATGTTTATTTCGTGTTACGTCATTTCTGTACAGAGTTATGGCCCTTTGAAATTTTCCGTCACTAACTTTTGTCCGGGCTAGATCTCAGTTACAATTTGACTGACAGCTCTGATACTCACAGTGAATATCGCCCATTCTATGGATTAGCTGTCTATTATAAACCATCCAGACTTTCTGAGACCCCAATCATTAACAACAGTGGAGGCACAGAAGTACTCACTTGCTCATCATATCTAACAGATGGTACTCCAGTTAAAATGATAGCTGTTTACAAACCCCCAACACTACCTAATGCCCGTCTCCTAGAAGCCATTTCTGGACCATTAAACAGTGCTGCTGGTGATAACATTGTTGTACTGGGTGATTTTAACATTGACTTCTCCAACTCCACCCAAATCGCCATGGTTAATCTTTTCTTCCAACAACATGGCCTTCATTCAGTCATTAATTCTCCAACAACAGACCTACGGACAACTGTAGATCAGATTTTCACCAACTTTCAGCCTTCAGAAGTAAAAGCTGGTGTTCATGAGACGTACTACTCATACCATAAAGCTGTGTGGATGGCTGTTCACCCAAAACAATAATACAGTAAGATGTCATCCTCTATTCTTGTTCGGAATTAACCTTACTTACCATTGACATATAGCTCAGATTCTTTCTTGGGGCCTCCGTTACCACGTGGTTCGCGAGCTTTGCTCACCTCTCTGGTCGTCGGTTTCATTCCTAGCTCTGCTCCAACTTTTTCTCAAGCCATAAGTGTGATTGTCCGCCAGGAACCAATAGATGGTCGAGGGTTTCCTCCGGGCTTTGCCTGGTTTCGTCGCCTAACAAATTCTAGCACCTCCGGCATATGACTGAAATAATGTTGAGTACTACACACACACACACACTCGACTCTTCCCTGGAATAGATCTTCATCTATGAAGAACTATTCACCAGATCTTTACTAACTTTTCTTGAGGTATCGATCCACACAGTCTTGGATCGATATCCCTTCACAGGATTGATGACTGAAGCCGGTACTAGCAAATACTAATCGTTGAGTATTCTCTTGAATCAACATTACTACATATGTGGGTAAATAAATTTGACAGAATTCAGCAGATTTTTATGTCAACCTGTTATTCGCTGGACATATTGTGCTGAGGGGTCAAAGCAGCTTTTAGGTGCAGCCTCATGTTTTGTATCTCGTCGTACTCTCAAAACTTCGAATTCAAAATTGTTGTTAAATAAGATTGCAACACCTCTTGAATTATTAGAGTATGGGCTTTCAGTAATTAATAATTAAAAATTATAGCATCTAGCATGTATGTTTTAGCAGGAGAAGGTCATGCTAAACAACCTATTAACTGACAGCAGCCTCACTGTGCCCTATCTATTAACCCAGGATATTTTGAATGGGTGACAGAAAGTGTAAAAATGCTTAGAATAATGTATAATTTGCCAAATATTACTTGAAAATATGCCAGCTATCACCAGTTCAGAATATCGTCCTGAGTTAATAGATAGGGCAAAGTGAATATATAATAACCACAGCTGAAGTCACAGGTCAGTGCACAGACTGGCCCTTCTTTGTTCTCTCCAGCGGGGCCTAGCGGACACCCACGAAAATACGTATAGTGCAAATTTTGTATTGAATTGAAATGCTAAAAATAATGCTACAGGTACATTGTATATTTACAACTGTAACAACATCTCGAAGGAATTAATTGACCAAAGTGGACAACAGTTTCAATGAAGATAATTAAGCTGCTCTTGTTATATTTTCCCCACGACCCTGTCCGATCCTGAACAGAATCCCTCTCAAAATCCCACTGATATTTGAAGCCTGACTTGTTGCCACTGTTGGTATAAATCCATATTGGTATTACTGGACTATCTGACATCAGACGGTATCTAGAGAGAAGCTCGAGCACTTCTGGATAGGAATACTTGTATGACTTCTAATATCTGTGAGCCATAAGTCAAGAACTGACACTTTGTACTTGTAGATTGGAAGATTTCTCACACTCAGACTTCATTTGACAGCTTGTAATGTTACGGCTAATATTTCAGCGAATCTCATTCCAAACTGGCTGTCTATTATTTTATTGATTTCCACAAGAAAGTGATAGATCTTTGTAAATTAACTGTATGCACATACTGGGCTACCATAGATACAAGTACGTGTATGAACACTGTAGTCTCTGTATTCCAAGATTTGAAGTGTTTTTATTCTTCGTTTTTAACCTGAAAGATGTTTGGTACACATGTATGGTTTGGGCATGGCAAGTATTTTTTTTATTAGTTCAAAAAGGAATGGATGAAACAATCTTGTTTCAATGCTAAGTGAATTCTGACACAAAAAGCTACAGAATGTAAACGCTGTCTTTCTGAATACTTTCCAGAAATCCAGGCTGACTTTGAACACTTAAAACTGGTTTCTTCAAGGAACTGGCAACCAAGAGTTTGGTTACCCAAATCATTGTTACCCCTTCGTCAAAATGGCCTTGGGTATTTTCAAATTACGTCCATCTCTCCATCTCCGTGTTCTCGCTTTGGGGTATTGCCATCACGTACATGATCCATCTGTCTCTGTTTTCTCATTACCACCGTACATGTACCTTGGGACTAGATGCCAAGGAACACCAAACACACAGGCACATGGTCACAGAGCAGAAGCTTGTCTAAAATCAGCGAGATTATTCCATATTTTTCAGGTCACCTGGTCAAACTGTGTAAAGTTTCACCAATTGATTATTACCGCCATAACTTTTTGATTGAATATGCCCGAGACAAACAAACTTGCTTCCATGCATCATGCATCTGGTCAGAAGACTTTTGAAATATCCATAGAAATACTTACAATTCTAGACTTTTTTCATGGCTATAATTATTTAGGATATAAACCAAACATCATCTGGAAATCAGATTACATGTATTTATTAGGAGTAGATCCTTTCCATTTTAAATGAGTTCAGAATGTGCTGAAAATTTTAGTAATAAATCATGAGGCTATAAGATCAGACTTATTAAGGCCACCCCCGAAGGGGAGGGGGCCTTATTGGAATGGGCTTAGTCTATGGGGCAGTCTTGCTTGGTTTCCAAGAATTTCCGAGAGAACAAAGCAGAATTCCGAGTTCAAACCCCTGGATAAAATGGAGAGGAGGTTTATATCTAGCTGGGGATTGAATTTGGGCTATCTCAGATGAACGGAAGTGTGTCTTTCAAGCCCAAATTGTTCATCTAAAATTCTACCCTTCCGGTTTGAAAAAGCCCAGTTGCAACAACAACTTGCGCGGAAACCTCTTTGCGCATACGCAAAGCATTGTGGGAGTTGGGCTCTCGCGAGACTTTTACGAGAAAAATTGATACAGCCTCCAGTTGCTGAGATAGCCTGACAGCGAACGCTTGAATACATTTTGGCAGGTGATGTATCAGTCTCTAAGCCGCCAGGACTTCATACTTACAGGTGACGGCTTCAGTTCAAGCCACAAAAGTTTGCGCGAACGATCGTTCAGTTCACCCGGAGGTTACGCAAAACTATATAAGCGGGAACGTTTTTTTGTTTGCGTAAAAATGAATACAGTATGTTACCGTCAAGTCAATTTATTAAGTAAATTATCTTTTTTGCCGCTGTCAAAATTGCAAAGTATGAATATCAATACAGTGGATTAAATGTTGGATCACATTATCGCGATCGACGTCTCGTCCCTGGTGCATGGCAGGGATACTCTGATAGCTTGCGTCATTCATTCATTCACTCACTTTCATTTTCGCTGTGTACTTCCGGGTGTGCGCAAAGGTCAACTGCGCAAAATTTGAGCGGAAGGAGCATGGTTATCATGGCGGAATTTTCAGTAAACATCGTGTGTTGAGCAAGGCGCTAATTTTATAGTTTTGTCCGTAATAAACACGGTAGGCCTATTTGATCAATTGATCGTTGTGACTCAATTCATAGGTCTCAATAAGTTTTTAAAGCTTAGTTGTCATATTATCACAATCAAGGCAGATTATAGACGGAACATACTTGCCAAGTCTTTTATCTCTCGCGGCTGAAGACAAGTCATGAAGTCGTCATATACGCGTGCCAAGTTAAGCTCTGTTGAAGAAGCTGTATTTCTCACCTAAATTCCTAATATAATCCGTCCAATATAAATTAACCACCATGGACCATGACAGAAAGGGATGAAACGAGGTCAGTTTTGATATTTCTCTTGATGACAAATATAACTTTGTCAAAATATTGAGACTGTCAATATGCGTTTTTAACTTTATTTGGAGTGACTTTGCTTATGCGTTACACTCATTGTTCCGAATTTGTAGACTTCACACCATCGTGTACCTTTTACTCCTGAAATAAAGATTAAATTACCTCATTTCATTTTGCAAAACAGCACACAAGTTGGCCAGGGTTTGAAGCTGTTTATCTTCCATCATATCACAGGACAAGCAGAATATATCTATCTTGCCAGATGCCATATATAAAAAAATATAGATGTACCTGATATATTCTTTTTCTGAGAGAATAATTTTTATTAAATATCTTAGATTTAGATCAGCTACTTTGCTTGTCTTCCAGTCAAGCTACCTCACACACACTGGTCACTGACTGTTTTCATGGATGTGATGAGGTCGAAATTAAGGGAAAGCTCCCATAAAGTTAACATGATCGAATACTGAGAAAACATGACCGAATACCGAGAAATCCTCTTAAATATAAAAGTCTGTATTCTCGGTAGCTGAGAATAACTATTTTTGTCCAGAGTATCTACTTTACAGAGATTTTTTTTTTAATTTTTGGGGGTATAGAAAGCCACATATTCATAAATACAGTCGTCTATGTTTGACCGCACATATCTGTTCAGTTCAAGTTCATTTATTCCAATCTGGGTACCGATCTTAGTTCTTGTTAGTGAGTGTTGTCTGGGAGATGTTTCTGAGGCGGCCTTGCTTGTCCTATCCATTCCCAATACCTTGTAATAAATTTTGGCAAGGGTATCTATTTTCCGGAAAATACTGAACCTTTTTTTTTTGCCTTTCCGGAAAATAGAAACCAAATTATTTATAAAAACGAGCATCTGTCCGCCTTTTAGCGTGCAAATCTTTCAGGACATAGATCTGTGGATCACCAGCAATTGATAATTGTTCTTAGCTCTCATTGGCGACTGTTGCCAGGGAGGCATTTCCTGTGACGAGTCTGGGGAGTAAAGATGCGAATCTTCTGCTCATATATTGTGTATTAAATAAATAATGCAATCCTACATGTACTATGTGGGGTGGCCTTTCGAAGTCCATGAGTTCTAGTTCCACTTTGGAATGTCAAGTAATAAGCATGCTTCTGCTGTGGTACATGTTGATCTCAATCTTCTATTTACTTATCCTATATTTTGGTGTGAGGACACTATTGACATGAAATTCAGCTGGTCTTGAACAATTCCAGTATCTCCATAAGTGCATGGAAATCAATGTGGTCTGCTCCCTCGTTATTAAGGGGGCTCATTCCCTTTACATTAAATAAAGATGATGGTGGAACACTATTAAATAATAGTCTGATATTAAAATATTATGCGAATGTGAGCATATTAAAATTATTGCCAAAATGAGCCCGTGTTGAAAGATTGGAGAAAACCTCAAATCAAAGTGTATGCAGGCTAAAATATCAAGTGTAGAATTGAGTTTATCCATCAGATATCAGCAAATTTAGCTGTTGATGAAAATTTTATCATGTTTATGAGAAACAGTTATGAATTGCTCATCACTTTGTAAATGCAGGTTTTTTGTAGGATATATCTGATGACTTCTGCCAAATAAAAGGTAACCATATCCCTTAAGGGCAACCATTAACCAATAAAGATCAATGAAGGAGGTGTAACATGTAATAGTGCCTGTCATGCCTTTAACATGTTAGGGGATGAACCAGTCAGAGGCTGTTTAACTGACTGACATGACGTTTCAACTCTGATAAAGGGAGAATGTTGTTACAAATGTGTAACAGTTTTGAGAATGATACTTGATGATGGCTCTCAGCTACTCATTCTTATAGATTCATGTATGCAATGTACATGTATGTACTCGGTATGATTATACGGGTATCGTGGTTCATTGATGTACTCGAGACTCCTGGCTGTACAGTACAGGTGTAGTTTGTGGAGCATATGTCAATTTTGAAGTCGTGCATATGGGAGTGAGAAATAAACAGTCAACTTGGCATGTAAATGAATTATCCGAATGATCCCAGCACGCACGTTCTATGCCTCCCGAGTTCCGCCATGCAGAGTTTACATGGTTATGTTGAGGAGATCCATAGCTGATTTGATTGATACTGTGTAAACAATGCCAATCTGTGAAGGAGAAAGAATCAAATCGTAGCCCGAGAACGGACCAGACATACGGACCTGGGGTTAATTTGTACAAATTGGATTTTTTTCTGGTGGAATTTGATGTTGAGGTGCAGTAAACTGGAACTTTCTTCCTCATGTAAACATTGGTATACGGATGGCCCCAATTGCCTTCAGCACACCCAGGATTATATCGAGTTGTTATTGAGCTCCGCTTTTCAGACTCCGATCAGAGGCCAATATGATCAATTTTCTATAATTGCTTAGTAAATATGAACACAGCCAGCGTGTCGAGTGCCATCTTCTCAGAATCGGAGACGACTTGATCCATTACTTTGCATTAATATACTTCTCTGAAGATCATCGAGGCAGCCATTGTCGGGTAAATATGGAAGTACTTGAGTGTTCATATAGGCCACTATCTTAGAGCATGCGTTGTACATGTATCTGGTATAATCGTCATACAAATTATTCAGCGATTATTTGTAATGGTATGTGTACATTTTGTTTGTGATGTATAATCATGGTTTATTGTTGATGATCATCTCGGGTGATCATAGACTAAGAGGGAAAATACACTGAATATTGGGGTCTACATTTATGTTGCACCCCCTACTATATTACTGAAATTATTAATATGTCAAATTCATTTGAATGTAGTCACTGCACGCAATGTTAAATTTAACTCTCTCAGTTAACTCTTTGCTAAAAACATTTTAAAGTTGTCAACGTACATGTGGATTGTTCTGTGATTTGATGGAGGAACCAGACAAAATAACAGGCAACATGAATTACAGTTGGCATCTCACAGTTATCCACTCGTACATGTACATGTATCCTGTTCAGCGACAATACAATAAATAATGAATATATTCTGACCTCTTTTGTCTTCAGGGAAATATTATTCAAAAGTTATGCACATGTAAATTCCTGTTGGCTGACTGTGTAGTTTGTATCTCACTCTGGGTTGAGCCAGTTATATTCTCAAGTGGTTAATTGCACAGCATGGAATAATTTTATCCCAGATTCTTTCTGATTTCATTGACAATAGGAATAATGGGTTCAAGCTCCCCCCAGTATTGATCTATAGTGCCACAAAATTCTGTTAAAGTAAATTTAATGTGGTTAGTACAATACCTCTTGGAAGATTATTGCTAATCTTCCCAAATTCATGGTTAGTACCAGGGTTAGATCTAGGGTCTCACAGCGTCCATAAAACGGACACAGGTACAAAATCAAATGAATTAGAAATGAATATGTTTTTGCAAAATATCAAATGATTTTTTTCAAAAATCAAATGATGTTTTTTTACGATGTTTGAAAGCTGTAAACCTGGACGAGTGTGTGTCAACTCGCGTTAGACAAAGCTTATGGCAAGGGAGATGGCAAGCCTATGCATCTATCCGTTGATAAGCTTGGCCACTAGGGGCGCGATAGTTTACGTTCTCCAGGCAGAGGTCTATACTATGAATGAAGTCGGAAATATGTATGTCTGTGAGTGTCTGGAGAGCTAGGCAGCGTGTGCGTTCTCGCGTTGTATCTCTCGCGTTGTATCTGCAACGCGTATCTGCAATGACAAGCCGTCATGGTGGGACAGAAAGGTCGGTCTGGGGGAAATAGTAAGGGTAGCGGCCGCACAAGAGGATGCGGTGTGTTGGCTGGACATTTGAAAAAAAAACTAAAGGAAGATGAAGGGTCTGACTGCCACAAAGTCGACGTTCTCTTTGCTCGATGCTGTGCTGCCGGTATTGAAAACACAGGTCAAGCAGATGTTGAACACGACATGGAAAATGATGCAGGCATCGAAGCTGGGACAAATTATGTTCAACCCGTTGAGGCAGTCGAGGTGGGAAGAGAATTAGCTTCGAATGATATACAGCATGGTATAAAAATACTGTACAGAGGAATCTATTCAATAGAAATTTTGAAAGCAGCAGCTGTAAATAACTTTAAAAGCAGATGATCAGATTAAACAAGAAGTAAAATGTGCATGATATGCTTGTCTGATCGACAAGACATCTGCAGCCAGGAATCGGTTAGAATGCTTCTAAGAGCATCAATGGTCCCAGAGTTTCTCGGCGCCTAGGCGGCCCCTGAGCCCTAGTCTAATCAGCAAAAAGGTTAGTTGTTATTAGTTTAGTCAAAGTTGACATCATGGTATAGTATCAATCTGACAGCACGTGGAAGTAAATGATCTGGAAATTCATGCAGCAAGTCCCTGCTCAACTTTGTCATTTTGAAACACAAGCAAGATCAGCCTGAATATGGTGAAAATTTGGAAAAAAAGAAGTAAATTGTTCATTATCTACAGGTATCTGACAAGACATTTAAATAGCCAGAAATGGGCTCGAATGCTCCTGAGAGCATCTAAGACCCCAGAGCTTCCTGGACACCGGCCTGTACGCTACGACTCGCTGCGCTCGGCTTTATTTTTTTCAAATAAGGACACTACTTCAAATTTCTGGATATAACCCTGAGTACAATACCTCTTGGAAGATTATTGCTAATCTTCCCAAATTCATGGTTAGTACAATACCTCTTGGAAGATTATTGCTAATCTTCCCAAATTTATACGACGTACCTGCCAGTATGCAGCTAGCGATGTACCAGAAGCCTATCTAAAGTGACTTTGACCTATTCTTCCGAATGTCATAAGCCGGGCGCTCAGTTGAGAAAATAGTCAACTTTATTGCCGTACTATGTGTTGTTGTAATCAGATTAGCCCTTCAGCTTAGGGCAGCATGGTTTGTACCATGTTTGTCTGGCACAGGGGGTAGATTAAAGTGCCAAACAAATTATGCTCTCTGACGATCCATTGTGATCACCAGTGTCTGTAGAGCCTAATTTTCAAAATTCAAAATTCAAAATTGCTTGTAGTTTTGGTTAGGTTTTTGCTAGGGTATGTTTGTTTGGGTCATCGTCGCCGTGTGACCAATAAGGTTAGGTGTGACGTTAAACTTCAAACAACCAACCAATCTAATCAGATTAAAAATTTATAAAAGAATTATTTCGTGCAAAGTGAAATCTGGACTGTGATTTCCATTTGAATGAAAAAAAATTCTGTTTCGGTTTACCTTTAAAGATGGCAGGCAGTGTGCAATGGTAGCAATTTTGGTTTGAATAGTTTCATAAATCATGCTCATGAATGTACTGGTCTTATATACATGTACGTATGGGTGTATTTGAAGCAGTTGGGCTCTTGTTATGGATAGTGTTCATGGGCATTGCTGTCCATGGGGCTCTCGGGGAATGACCTGGGGTGCTGGGTAATTGTGTGCGAACAATCCCCTCAGAACCCAAACCATATCTTATTTTCCTATGCTGGATGGCATGCTTGGCAAAAATAGGAAATACACACTCTCAAGGCAATGCCCATAGTGTTAATAGCTTTAATGAAGCATTCAGTTGTGTTAATCTAAAAGTAGTTAAAAAATGGAACAGCATAATAATCTACAAATGTGTGAGTGAAACGGTGGATGTGCATACATAATATGTATACTGGTTTGATTCAGCAGTAACTGCCAGTTGCAATTTGATCGTACAAAAGAGAATAAATTGGGAATACTTCATGACTGGTGTGAAGGGGTCTCGAGTCCTTAATGAGGAACAGCGGGACAATTGACACCATTGTAGTTCCCCATTGGGCTCATTTAGCAGTCTGCTCAATTTCATTTTCAACGCCAATTCTATCGGATACCAACAAATGACTTGGTCAAATGACATTGTTATATGCCAATTTACCTGCGGGTTTTGTGCTTGAGTACAACTAAGAGCATGTATGTGAAGCTAAATAGGTGGTTTGATGGGAAACTCAACTGGGTTTCAGCAAACACTAGACGCAAGATGAGACTGGGTTGGACCAAATGATTTCTCCTAAGTGGGTAGAATGGTTCCAATGCCATCTTTATGGCCAAGCTGACTACATGCGGTACAATTATAGTCTCTCTCATTTGATAGCAGCCCAACTTGTATTATGCTACAATATATTTCGCATTCGCCATGAGTAAAATTATAGGTGAACAGCCCACAACTCTCGGAAATAGGGCTAGGTGAGTGATTGCTTCCCTGCAGCATTAATATGACAAACATCATGAGGATGATGACTAACAATCCGAACAATATTGTCTAATGTAATTAATCTGGATGGTTATTTTGACAAGAATGCCTGACTTCCATCATGAACAATTAGATGCAGTGCAATGCATGTACATGTACATGTTATCAACATTTGGATAAAACAGTGTGAATTCAGCATTTTTTCTTCGAAAATGATTAAAACATTTAAAACATATGGGTAGGTAGGCAGGGTTTTTTTTTTCCTTTTTTTTCTGGTTTTATTTTGGGTTAAAAATGCAGTGTACTATAGGTACCTACATGTAGTAGCCTGAATATCATATCCATCGTACACCTCAATCTGATTAAAAGTCAGACTTAATAACCACTCCTCTATTGTACATGTACATGTCGCTAAATTAAGATCTGGGACAGTCAGTGTCTTAAATCTGTCGCGCATGTCAGACTGGCGACCAATCACAGTCCGACTTCAACGGACGAATAGGTGCCTATCCGATTATTTCTGTAGTGAACGAGGCGCAGAAAAATCCAAACCGGGCGGCTGATGAAGTTCTTGCTCTCCATGAGCAACCACCGAATGTTATTATTTACTCGGATAGGCACCTATTCACCCGTTGAAGTTGGACTGTGATTGGTCGCCAGTCTGACTTGCGTGACAGATTTAAGATACGGACTGTCCCAGATCTTAATTAGCGACATGACCGATAGAGGAGTGGTTATTAAGTCAGTTTTAATCAGATTGTCATACCTATGATGGCCTGACAGTTAGAGTTGAGTCAATCCAGACACTGAAACAAACAAGAGAGTGACGTATGCGTACAGCAGTTGGTAAACTGGTTGACGGATACTTGTGACCAATCAAATTTCGTCAACTCAAGGTTCACAAGCTGTCGGTCAGCAAGATCCATGTAGTGAAGTATGTGTTGTGGAATTTGTTTATATTTAATCCAACTTGGAGGCGGGATTTAGCTTGTGTGGGTCCGGTGGTTGCATGCACGCTGGTGTCTAGACTAAATAGTTCACAATTTTAGGGTCTGGGTACGGTATCTTCCAGATATTTCATCTCAGAACTTGATTACTCAGAATATGTACATGTACCTAGTCAATTCTGAGCCGACATGCCTGAAAATAAGCTACAGGACATTAACCTTGCACCCCCATCAGAGGATATGGTATATACCAGGATCTTTTAACCCATGATATCTGTATTGAAGAAGGGCTATCACATTCTGATTTGTAGAGGGTTTATTAGAAATGTCAGGTGATTATGTTCAGGCTTGTAAGTGAATGGAACATTGTGGAAAATGCCAGTGAAAATATTACTCTGGTCCTCGGTAGGCTCTAACATGTCTAAACTTGAAATGTGAATATGGATTCTCACACACCATGCCCAATTTAGATAATATTTGATGGTATTAAAATTTAGATAAGTCCATGTACATGTATCCGAACAATTTTAGAAGAAGCATTTAAAACTTGTCAGACTCATAAAAAGGCAATATAATGTATTCTAAGCATTATAAGTTAATACTGATTTTTAGCAGTACCATATTGTCAGCACATTTCTCCATACGTTGATGCTGTAACGCTGTGTAAACAGACTAAACGCAATTCCTGATAAATTGCTTCCCAGCGCGCAAATAGAATTTCTAAAGGCAGGAAGGCCTGTTGATGAATTAATCCGCTGTGTTACAGGACAGCTCTGTCGACCTAATGCTCGCTGGTTTGGTCCTGAAAAGCTCTCGTCTCGCTGTAATTGACACTACTCTGCCATGCTTTTGTGTATCACAAAAAGCAGCCAATCAAAGTTGATATGAAAAAGTTGTGTTGATGGCATGTAATCTCCATGAGTATCTGGTTCAAATATTCAAGTTAGAAGTGCGCTGTCAATGTAGGGTTTGAACTGTATTGGATTACAGCAAGTGCTGGATACATTGTACGACTGTTAGGTACATTGTATATGGCTCAATATTCCTCTTGCTCTTAGAATCGATCAAATTGTGTCGATTTTTTTATTATTTTGACTGAAAATACTTTTAATTAACTTTCTTGTTAGAAGTCTACATGAAAAAATTGTAAAGAGATGTGACAAGCACTATATTTGTGGTATGGAAAACGAACCATGTGGAGTAGTGGACTGCAAAATTTGTAAGGCTGGACCGGTTACATCCTCGATAGATCTAATCAGAGAGCACAAGATTTGGGGTTGTTTGGCTTAATACTAAAGAAGGTGGTTGGCTGTTACATGTAAATGACATGTCAGCCCGTGATAACTGAGGGATGTAATGGGTGTAGTTTAGTTTGCTGTTTGTCTGTGTTGGTATTGTAGTGGGCTTTTTGTCTGTGTCGGTATTTTAGTGGGCTGTTTGTCTGTGTCGGTATTTTAGTGGGCTTTTTGTCTGTGTCGGTATTTTAGTGGGCTGTTTGTCTGTGTTGGTATTGTAGTGGGCTTTTTGTCTGTGTCGGTATTTTAGTGGGCTGTTTGTGTCGGTATTTTAGTGGGCTTTTTGTCTGTGTCGGTATTTTAGTGGGCTGTTTGTCTGTCGGTATTGTAGTGGGCTGTTTGTCTGTGTTGGTATTGTAGTGAGCTTTTTGTCTGTGTCGGTATTTTAGTGGGCTGTTTGTCTGTCGGTATTTTAGTGGGCTTTTTGTCTGTCGGTATTTTAGTGGGCTGTTTGTCTGTGTTGGTATTTTAATGGGCTTTTTGTCTGTGTCGGTATTTTAGTGGGCTGTTTGTCTGTGTCGGTATTTTAGTGGGCTTTTTGTCTGTGTCGGTATTTTAGTGGGCTGTTTGTCTGTGTCGGTATTGTAGTGGGCTGTTTGTCTGTGTTGGTATTGTAGTGGGCTTTTTGTCTGTGTCGGTATTTTAGTGGGCTGTTTGTCTGTGTCGGTATTTTAGTGGGCTGTTTGTCTGTGTCGGTATTTTAGTGGGCTGTTTGTCTGTGTTGGTATTTTAGTGGGCTGTTAGTCCGAGTCGGTATTTTAATGAGATGTTTGTCTGTATTGTAGTGGGCTGTTTGTCTGTGTCTGTACAATTGTAGTGGGCTGTTTGTCTGTGTCTGTATTGTAGTGGGCTGTTTGTCTGTGTTGGTATTTTAATGGGCTGTTTGTCTGTGACTGTATTGTAGTGGGCTGTTTGTCTGTGTCTGGGCTGTTTGTCTGTGTCTATTGTAGTGGGCTGTGTGTCCTTGCCCTTGAACATGTCTGTATTGTAGGGGGCTGTTTGCCTGTGTTGGTATTTTAATGGGCTGTTTGTCTGTGACTGTATTGTAGTGGGCTGTTTGTCTGTGTCTGTATTGTAGTGGGCTGTTTGTCTGTGTCTGTATTTTAATAGGCTGTTTGTCTGTGTCTATTGTAGTGGGCTGTGTGTCCTTGAACATGTTGAAGTATAACAATGTCATCCTATTGTTCCTCCAGTCCTTTGTTCCTTTTATTACCAAAGATATTGTGGCGGTCAGAGGTGTCCGTCTGTCCCTCCATTTTCCTTGAAAACAAGATATCTCAAGAAGGATTACCAGTGCTGGCCGTGAGGAAAATGCAGGAGAGCTAACCATCACTCGCCTCAAAAAGCTATAAGGCGAGTATGGGCGAGTGACCGTCACTCTCCTTGGAAAATGTTTAGGCGAGTGACTCCAAATTATACTGGCAAATTAGGCTCAAGGAGCCAGGAAAACAGTTTTTATTATCAGTAAAATGAGAATACATCACTTTTGTAGCTCTGTGTTTAAAAGTTTTTTCTTAAGTTATGGTTTCTTTCAGTTGGTAGCTGATGATTGACATTTTAGATTTATAAATAAGAAATTAAAGTAAAAACACATTAAAGTAGAAACTACATGTACTTGCAAAGTCTGCTCGCTGATTTTTCTCAAAGTCCGCTTCCGGATCTTTCTCAAATCCGCAATGTGGTGAATTTGTATAACCACGTGCTCTCTGTGATGGATCACTGCAAACGATGTTTTTTGAGACTGGCATTTGAAAAGTTGTTGACCAGAACTCAATAAAACTGACAGTGACACCAGTATAAAGCAAAGGATATGAAGTAATATACAAGAGCTTACTGCGCCTAGAGTAACTGTAACTGGGCAATAGCACAGAACTCCACCATGAGGCAAGTGTAGATTTACAACAACAACAACATACCCGGTACCACCTTTACTTTCGAAATGAAACGTGACAACTGACACGCTTGTGACTAAATCACTGAAGCTTGATAGTTTATGTCTCCCTAATCTGTAATTGGACATTCTTCTAAACAATATTTTGGTGGTGAAAATGATTCACATTTGGACTTTAGGCGAGCATGAGGTGCGCGCGAGCGACCGCTCGCCTCTCACGACCAGCACTGATTACAGTCAAAATTCTAAACGCACATCTCATATGCAGTTGATGATGGGTTAGAAGCCTATTGAAAGTTCAAACCTTGACCTATTTTATCAAGGTCAAATTCTAGTTTTTACAATATTTTTTGAGTGATTATAGATAGGATATCCAAACTCTGATTAAATATGTAACTGGTGACTATACATAAATGGTATACATTGGCCTGGCATGTAGGAGACTCCATACACTCTTTCTCATTGGCCAATTCTGATATTGCTGAATGCGACGTTAAATCTTAACTCTCTCTCTCTTGTCCAATATTGAGAGCATTGAAAAAGCACAACAGACAAACAAGGTAGAATGATGGAGAGCTCTACATTGCTTTGGTATACGAGCTCTTCATCTCACTAACTTGAAAGTAGAAAGATGGAAAGCTCTACATCGCTCTGGTAAACAAGCTGTCCATCTTGCAAAATTGAAATTAGAAAGATGGAAATCTCGACACCACTTCCGTATTCCAACTTTGAAAATGAATTGACAGAAAGGATTGCAATCTTGAGCGATCCTTTGTTAAAATTCTCCTGATTTCTCCAAATCTGTGAAGATGCATACATGTACATGCATGTACATGTATGTCTCATTGAAATATTAACCATCTTCTCTCTGAAAAATATTTGTACATGTACAGTACCAGACCCAAGATAAAACCATGTGTCGTTTTTGCCACCCTTGTATATTTGATCACTCCAAGCTGGAAATCGGGAAATATATCGCTTTCAAAATCAATATCTTGAATAGCTGTGAGTGAATTTGCTGTGAATAACAGATGACAATATAAATGCACATTAGTTTTGAAATTGTATTTCTTTGTCTTCAATGTCCTGTAATTAAAGACTGAAAGAAGAAGCAATAACTTGAAGCATTGATCCATGATGGCTCTACAGATTTAAATTTGTACCACTATTACATGTACATATATTTATATATACGGGCCTCAATTTGAGGAGTGCTGATGATGGTAACCTTTTGAGAGGTTACCAATAAATGTACACTGGTAACCTATGGCAACCTATTGCATAATTATTAATATATTATATTATTGGTCAGAATTATGGGGACCTGAAAATACTTTACCTTTGTTTTTAGCCCACCATCAACAGATGGTGGGCTGTTCAAATCACTTTTCGTCCGTGGTCCGTCGTCCGTCCGTCAGTCAGTCAGTCAGTCCGTCCGTAAACAATTCTTGTTACCGCGATTTCTCAGGAACTACTGCATGGATCTTTTTCAAATTTGGTACACAGGTTCCCCTTGGGGTCTAGTTGTGCAAGAAACCTTTTCTGGTCCGATTCGAAAATCCAATATGGCCACCAGGCAGCCATCTTGGATTTCCCCATGAAACCTTGTTACCGCGATTTCTCCGGAACTACTGCATGGATCTTTTCAAATTTGGTACACAGGTTCCCCTTGGGGTCTAGTTGTGCAAGAAACCTTTTCCGATCCGATTCGAAAATCCAATATGGCCACCAGGCAGCCATCTTGGATTTCCCCATAAAAGCTTGTTACCGCGATTTCTCAGGAACTACTGCATGGATCTTTTCAAATTTGGTACACAGGTTCCCCTCGGGGTCTAGTTGTGCAAGAAACCTTTTCTGGTCGATTCGAAAATCCAATATGGCCACCAGGCAGCCATCTTGGATTTCCCCATGAAAACTTGTTACCGCGATTTCTCAGGAACTACTGCATGGATCTTTTTCAAATTTGGTACACAGGTTCCCCTTGGGGTCTTGTTGTGCAAGAAACCTTTTCTGGTCCGATTCCAAAATCCAATATGGCCACCAGGCAGCCATCTTGGATTTCCCCATGAAACATTGTTACCGCGATTTCTCAAGAACTACGTCATGGATCTTTCTCAAATTTGGTACACAGGTGCCACATGGGACCTAGTTGAGCAAGATACCCTTTCTCGTCCGATTCGAAAATCCAATATGGCCACCAGGCAGCCATCTTGGATTTCCACATGAAACTTAGTTATCGCCATTTTTCAGTACTGCATGGATCTTTCTCAAATTTGGTACACAGATTCTCCTTAGGGTCTAGTTTTGCAAGATACCTTTTTCGGTCCCAATCGAAAATCCAATATGGCCAGAAAGTGGCCATCTTGGATTTCCCCATAAAACCTTGTTATCGCGATTTCTCAAGAACTACTGCATGGATCTTTCTCAAATTTGATACACAGGTTCGCCTTGGGGTCTAGTTGTGCAAGATGCCTTTTCTGGTCCGATTTGAAAATCCAATTTGGCCACCAGGCAGCCATCTTGGATTTCCCCAAGAAACTTTGTTATCGTCATTTCTCAGGAAATACTGCATGGATCTTTCTCAAATTTGGTACACAGGTTCACCTTATGATCTAGTTGTGCAAGATACCTTTTTCGGTTCAAATTGAAAATCCAATATGGCCACCAGGCGGCCATCTTAGATTTCCCCATGAAACTTTGTTATCGTGATTTCTCAGGAAGTACTGCCTGGATCTTTCTTAAATTTGGTAGACAGGTTGCCCTTGTGGTCCAGTTGTGCAACATACCTTTATGGTCCGATTCCTAAATCCAATATGTCCATCAGGCGGCCATCTTGGATTTCCCCATGAAACTTTGTTATTGCGATTCTCAGGAACTACTGCATAGATCTTTATCAAATTTGGTACACAGGTTCCCCTTGTCGCCTAGTTGTGCAAGATACCTTTTCTGGTCCGATTCGAAAATCCAATATGGCCACCAGGCGCCCATCTTGGATTTCCCAATGAAACTTTGTTATCGTGATTTCTC
Source organism: Hanleya hanleyi (assembly GCA_036873755.1). Classification (NCBI taxonomy): domain Eukaryota; kingdom Metazoa; phylum Mollusca; class Polyplacophora; order Lepidopleurida; family Hanleyidae; genus Hanleya; species Hanleya hanleyi. The sequence continues at coordinate 11,308 of JAVTVY010026831.1, read as the reverse complement.
AAGAAGTACTGCATGGATCTTCCTCAAATTTGGTACACAGATTCCCCTTGTGGCCTAGTTGTACAAGATACCTTTTTTGGTCAGATTCGAAAATCCAATATGGTTGCCAGGTGGCCATCTTGAATTTCGCCTTGAAACACTGTTATCTTGAATTCTCAGAAAATATTTCATGGATCTTTCTGAAATTTGGTACACAGGTCCCAGATGGGGCCTAGTTGTGCAAGATAGCTTTATCGGTCCGATTCGAAAATCCAATTAATACGGTATTCCCGAGTTGTGACCTTGCATCACAAGAGTCGGTGGATCAAACGGTGGGGCATATTCTATATATTGACTATAGAGAATATCCATATCTTCACCTTCCATATCAAGGAGTTCAAATAATTCGAAATTAAAATGTATTTAGTCCATGCAGTTGCAAGTGAACTGCTCCACCCTTTCGTCTGCCGGCGGGTCAGCTACATGAGGGACGTCACTCCTGTGACACAATGTCACAACTCGACAACTGTAAACTACTGCATGTTTCGATCCATGGGAAATAATCAAGATTCAGACACTTTCAAATTCGAAGTTTTAACATTACTGCGCGGACCGGATGCCTTCAGTATTAAGTATTGTACCATCTTACAGCATGGTATCTTAAAAGAGATATCTCAAACTAGTCCAGTAAACAGAACAGAATTAGCATTCGATCCAAATTATAAAATCTTAAGTATGCCAAAGTGTCAAAGAGATTTTTCTTCGCTTCCAGTACCAAATGATGACACGTGCAAAAAAATAAATAAAATAAAAATACTACAAAACGCAGACGAAGGATCCTCCGTACATGTACATTCACTTTCAGGCTAACTTTGCTCATTTCTCTTGTACTATAACAACCGACATAAGTTCAGTTTCTAGAAATCTTGAAACTTCTGAAACTTAGAAAGATTATATCTTGGTGTTTTCCAGTGTCCCTTTTTCGATCTTTTTCGCTCAGATTCGAAATTCTGTAAACAAAATTACAACTCAATCGTCTTAGTAACAATGGACAAAAAGATCCTCTTGTCATTAGCTTACAATTATCGGACAATGGTGGGCGCCAAGATCCTTCAGGATCTCTGGTTTTTTATGGCAACCTTCAGGCAACCTGAAAAGAGGTTACCACCTTAAATTGAGGCCTGTATATTAATGATCAATGTATACTATGTAATACTGGTTGTGAATAATGAAATCACAATATTTGACTGCCAACTTTTGGATTATTAGCCCACCATCACCAGATGGTGGGCTGTTCAAATCACTTTTCGTCCGTGGTCCGTCGTCCGTCCGTCAGTCCGTAAACAATTCTTGTTATCGCGATTTCTCCGGAACTACTTCATGGATCTTTCTCAAATTTGGTATACAGGTTCCCGTTGGGGTCTAGTTGTGCAAGATACCTTTTCTGGTCTGATTCGAAAATCTAATATGGCCATCAGGCAGCCATCTTGGATTTCCCCATGAAACCTTGTTATCGCGTTTTCTCAGGAACTACTTCGTGGATCTTTCTCAAATTTGGTACACAGGTTCTCCTTGAGGTCTAGTTGTGCAAGATACCTTTTATGGTCCGATTCGAAAATCCAATATGGCCACCAGGCAGCCATCTTGGATTTCCCATGAAACCTTGTTATCGCGGTTTCTCAGGAACTGCTGCATGGATCTTTCTCAAATTTGGTACACAGGTTCCCCTTGGAGTCTAGTTGTGCAACATACCTTTTCTGGTCTGATTTGAAAATCCAATATGGCCACCAGGCAGCCATTTTGGATTCCCCAATGAAACCTTGTTATCGCGATTTCTCTGGAACTACTTAATCAATCTTTCTCAAATTTGGTACACAGGTTCCCCTTGGAGTCTAGTTGTGCAAGATACCTTTTCTGGTCCGATTCGAAAATCCAATATGGCCACCAGGCAGCCATCTTGGATTTCCCCATGAAACCTTGTTATCGCGATTTCTCAGGAACTACTGCATGGATCTTTCTCAAATTTGGTACACAGGTTCCCCTTGGGATCTAGTTGTACAACATACCTTTTCTGGTCCAATTCGAAAATCCAATATGGCCACCAGGCAGCCATCTTGGATTTCCCTATGAAACTTTATCGCCATTTCTCAGGAAGTACTGCATGGATCTTTCTCAAATTTGGTACCCTGATTCCCCTTCGGGTCTAGTTGTGCAAGATACATTTTCTGGTCCGATTCGAAAATCCAATATGGCCACCAGGCAGCCATCTTGGATTTCCCTTTGAAACTTTATCGTCATTTCTCAGGAAGTACTGCATGGATCTTTCTCAAATTTGGTACACAGGTTCCCCTTAGGGTCTAGTTGTGCAACATAGCTTTTTCGGTCCGAATCGAAAATCCAATATGGCCACTAGGCGGCCATCTTAGATTCCTCATGAAAATTTGTTATCGTGATTTCTGAGGAAGTACTGTCTGGATATTTCTCAAATTTGGTACACCGGTTCCCCTTGTGGTCCACTTGTGAGGATACCTTTTCTGGTCCGATTCCAAAATCCAACACATCCATCAGGCGGCCATCTTGGATTTTCCCATCAAACTTTGTTATTGCGATTTCTCAGGAACTACTGCATGGATGTTTGTCAAATTTGGTACACAGGTTCCCCTTGTCTCCTAGTTGTGCAAGATACCTCTTCTGGTCAGATTGGAAAATCCAATATGGCCAACAGGCGGCCATATTGAATTTTCCCATGCAACTTTGTTATCGTGATTTCTCAGGAAGTACTGCAGGGATCTTTCTCAAATTTGGTACATATAGGTTCCCCTTGGGGTCTAGTTGTGCAAAATACCCTTTTCGGTCCGATTCGAAAATCCAATATGGCCATCAGGCGCCCATCTTGGATTTCCCAATGAAATTTTTTTATCATGATTTCTCAAGAAGTACTCCATGGATCTTCCTCAAATTTGGTACACAGATTCCCCTTGTGGCCCAGTTCTGCAAGATACCGTTTTTGGTCCGATTCGAAAATCCAATATAGCTGTCAGGTGGCCATCTTGAATTTCCCATTGAAACATTGTTATCGTGAATTCTCAGGAAATATTTCATGGATCTTTCTGAAATTTGGTACACAGATCCCACATGGGGCCTAGTTGCGCAAGATGTTTTGGTCCGATTCGAAAATCTAAGCTGACGTTGCATCACAAGAGTCAGTGGATCAAACGATGGGGCATATTCTATATATTGACTACAGAGAATATCCATATCTTCACCTTCCATATCAAGGAGTTCAAATAAATCGGAATTAAAATGTATTTCTTCAAATTTTAAATCAGTTTTCTTTAGTCCATGCAGTTGCAAGTGAATTGCCTCACCCTTTCATCTGCCGGTGTGTGAGGTACATGAAGGGACGTCACTCTTGTGACACAATGTCACAACTCGACAACTGTATGTTTCGATCCAAGGGAGATAATCAGGATTCAGACACTTTCAAAGTTTCAACATTACTGCGCGGACCGGATCCCTTCAGTATTAAGTATTGTACCATCTTACTATTTTCAAGCATGGTATCTTAAAAGAGATATCTCATACTATCCCAGTAAACAGAACAGAATTAGCATTCGTTCCTAATTATAAAATCTTAAATATGCCAAAGTGTCAAAGAGATTTGTCTTCGCTTTCAGTACCCAATGATGACACGTGCAAAAAAAAAAATAAAATAAAAATACTACGAAACGAAGACGAAGGATCCTCCGTGCATGTACATTCACTTTCAGGCTAACTTTGTTCATTTCTCTTGTACTATAACAACCGACATAAGTACAGTTTCTAGAAATCTTGAAACTCCTGAAACTTAGAAAGATTATATCTTGGCGTTTTTCAGTGCCCCTTTTTGGATCTTTTTCGCTTAGATTCGAAATTCTGTAAACAAAATTACAAATCAATCGTTTGTTCTTAGTAACACTGGACAAAAAGATCCTCTTGTCATTAGCTTACAATTATCGGACAATGGTGGGCACCAAGATCCTTCAGGATCTCTCGTACTTACTAGTATATGTAGCAGTGTTAGAGATCATGAAAGTTTTCATGGTTATAATTTTGGCTCATTTACAGGCTTTGATTTTCATCAGATGTTACAAGAATCCAGAGAGATTCTACAACTCTTTCCAGCCAGGCAAATCAAATATATTATTGTGCCCCCCCCCTCTAACTAGAGGGGGGGGGCATATAGCGATCGCTTTGTCCGTCCGTCTGTCCGTCCGTCCGTCTGTCCATCCGTCTGTCCGTCCGAATTTCTTGTCCGGGCAATATCTCAGTTAATATTTGATGGACAGGATTGAAACTTGCATGGAATGTGGCCAGTGGCTCATAGTTGTGCAGCGTAGAGTTTTTTTCCGAGTTCCGGTATAATTTTCAAGAGTTATGGCCCTTTTTCTGAAATCTCTGTGAATGGGACTTGTCCGGGCTGGATCTTGGTTAATATTGTATGGACAAGTATGAAATTTGCATGATATGTGGTCAGTGACCCACAGTTGTGCAGCGTAACGTTTCTCCACGTTTCGCTTATATTTTCAAGAGTTATGGCCCTTTTTTCCTGAATTCTCCGTGAATTGGGACTTGTCCGGGCTGGATCTCGGTTAATATTGTATGAACAATTATGAAATTTGCAGGGTGTGTGGTCAGTGCCCTGTAGTTGTGCAGCATGAAGTTTCTCCGCGTTTCGCATATATTTTCAAGAGTTATGGCCCTTTTTTCTTCAAATTTTTGTGAATTGGAACTTGTCCGGGCTGGATCTCGGTTAATATTGTATGGACAATTATGAAATTTGCAGGATATGTGGTCAGTGCCCTGTAGTTGTGCAGCGTGAAGTTTCTCCACATTCCGCTGATATTTTCAAGAGTTATGGCCCTTTTTCTTCAAATCTTTGTGAATTGGGATTTGTAGGGCTGGATCTCGGTTAATATTGTATGAACAAGTATGAAATTTGCATGATATGTGGTCAGTGACCCATAGATGTGCAGCGTGAAGTTCTCTGTTTTCGGTTATATTTTCAAGAGTTATGGTCCTTTGTTTAAACCTAAGTGTATGGGATATATTTATTTGTCCAAGCTGGATCTCAGTCCATAACCGATTTGAACCAGGAAAACGGCTATATTATATGTTATTCTACATTCCAAAGCAGACAACATAGGTCCTGAAGTATGAAATTGCCCCAAAAACAGTGAATTGGGTGCAAAATTCAAAGTTTACTGATCGCTTCATAATTTCACCACAATATACTCCCAAGGAATGTAGGTCTCATAACCAGGTCACATTTTCGGATTTGGCGAAAGCCCTGGCGACCATCTTGCATCGAAGCATCATATTATCACTTGTTGCTTGATACTTGGAATATGTATTATGTGAGACATGGCAAAAAAGTGACTGAAACAGAATTTTTATAATTATCCAAATTAGGCCTCCACCAACCAATAAAGAACAGAACAATGGTGGGGCAGTGTCGGATTAAAGTGGAAGGGGGGGCATACAATTGAGCAATCTCTGATTGCTTCCTTCCTGTGTTTTTATACACATTGCTAGACAGTTCATTTTGCAAGAACACTTACAGGAATCCGATTAAATAGTAAGCCCTGATTTGAACAGGCATGTATACATGTAGAATTTGCACTTTCTTAGAGTCTGACCCTAAGTTTAACCAGGTTAATGAATACTGAAGGTAAATGTGAGACTGGCTGTTTAACCTACGGCAAAAATCAACTTCCACACTCGTCATGATCTGAAGTGGCAGAAGTAGCCCAGAAAGTTCTGAATGCTTCGGGCTACTCAAAATCGAAGTATTAGCCGGAGAACTTAGAATCCCACAAATCCTAGGTTACCTTGTAACAGGCCTTGAAGCCTGATCCAATTTTGAAGACCAATGAGCCTGGGTATTGGCAGGTCTTGAGTAGCCCTCAGGCTAAACACACAGACTCTTCAGTGATTAATGTTTGCTAGATTTTTTTTTTTAACCGATCGAGTCAGCTGATAGGTGTCCTAACCAAGTTAACGGTTATACCAAATGACTCTATACTACTTTGCATTAAAACATACCCAGTAGTGTTCCAAACAACAAATTAGTATTTTTTTCTCGAATAATGTCGTCGAAGTGGGTTTTATGACACGAATAGCACACATGTGGGGGAAAACGTATTGGAGCCGTGACCTCTGGTGCATGACGTCACAACCTGATTACGATTGCGCCCTAAATGTCATAGTCTATGACGTCGGGCGTTGTTACGAAAGATTCACCGAACTGTGGGAGTTCTAGCGTGATGTCGCTGACATTTTGACGTCACAACAGGCATTTGAGCGAGATCGTAATCAGGTTGTGACGTCACAGATCAAGCGGTCACTGCTTTCGCCGTTTTGAAAGGGGCATGAAATTGTCGCACTTTACTGCTGCTATTTCCAACCTTGGGCACTTAGAAAACATACAAAAATGTCAAACAAGTCTATATAATCATCTCTACAACAATTTAGCACAAAAAAGTAGCAGATTTTGAGACCATTTTGTATAACCTTTAAGGATTCCAGGCGGGAAGTTAAGGTCTAGAAAGATTACATATTCAAGCAGGTGACTCCATCAATTATGGGATTACTAGAACATGTATTTGTGTTGAGGCCTTTAATAGACAACTTGCCCTCGATGATAGTGGCTCTAATACACCTACAAATATTGTGGCGAGATTGTCAATTCATCTGCTATTGCAGTTACATTACTAGCTTTCGCAGTCATAGTGCATGCATGGTGGTTTGTGACGGAGATCAATACAAACAGCCTGAACATATTTGAAAGAAATACAAGCTGCAGTACTTCACAGTGGAAAAAGTCTTTCTTTGGTGATGGGGCCCAGCACTGAGACTGCTTGCTTTCATTTTCAATGGTCATGGTGGTGTGTCTGGTACATGGCATATGATTGGCCTCATCTCCTATTTCGGACACCAATCAAATTTGACCATTTCGGACACCCCCTAATATATATGCAGATAACAGCCGATCCTGCATGATATAGATCTATGAGAAGTTTGGATCAACATAGTGCAGTGCCAGACTGACTAACTAACATTGTGCATTTTACCAGAGTTTGGAAGGAAAGTTTGTAACCTGGCTCTTCTGAACAAGGGAACTTTGTATTATTATGGTTAAACATTCTGAGCATGCCAAATTAACCTGATCAACACTTGATGTACATGTACACTGAACATACAGAGGGAGAGAGAGAGAGGGAGAGAGAAATAAGGTTTAACATCACGTTCAGCAATATTTCGGCTATATAGCGACGATCAAACAAAATTCTAAGTATTCAAGTTAATAACTTAGTAATCCAACACATTAAAATATACACATTAAAACTTATACAACAAAATCGATTTCTCTCAAATAACCTAAGACAGAGTTTTCTTTTACCCGACTAAAAAGATCTTCTAAAGTACTTGCTCGATAAAAAGAATCTCTTACATTCTTAAAATCTATACAGTCGATAATAATATGTTTCACAGTGAGATCATCTGAACATACATCACTGGGTGAAATGTGCCAGTTTCCGAATTCGGAAACAGGGCGGAAACTGGGTGGAAACAACCGGATTCCATCCAGTTTCCGCTCAGTTTCCGCATAGTTTCCAAATTGTAAACTGGACAGATACAAGATGGAAACTGCACGAAAACCATGGAGCACCCCAAGCGGAAACTGAGCGGAACCCAGGATTCCGGAGGTGCGGAATAGTGAACGTGTTACACTTTCCAAGCTGTTTCCGCCAAGATTCCGCAGCGGAAATTATGCGGAATCTGGGCCGGAAACAGGATTGAAACCGGTTGGAAACTAACACTCTGCTGGTTTCCGCACTGGAAACAGCGCGGAAACTGGCTGGAAATATGAAAAATCCAAATACAGTTGTGCGGAAAATAAGCGCAAACAGGTTGGAAACAGACCGTCCTTAAAAGGTTTCCAACCAGTTTCCGCCTACTTTCCGACCAAGTTTCCAATTTGTAAACTGGACAGAAACAAGACAGAAACTAGGCGGAAACCATGGAGCATGCCAAGCGGAAACTAAGCGGAAACTGAGCGGAACACAGGATTCCGGAGGTGCGGAATAGTGGACGTGTTACAGTTTCCAAGCTGTTTCCGCCAAGATTCCACAGCGGAAATTATGCGGAATCTGGGCCGGAAACAGGATTGAAACCGGTTGGAAACTGTAACACTCTGCTGGTTTCCGCACTAATAGCGCGGAAACTGGCTGGAAATATGAAAAATCCAAATACAGCTGTGCGGAAAATAAACGGAAACAGGTTGGAAACAGACCGTCCTTAAAAGGTTTCCAACCAGTTTCCGCCTACTTTCCGACCAAGTTTCCAATTTGTAAACTGGACAGAAACTAGGCGGAAACCATGGAGCAAGCCAAGTGGAAACTGAGCGGAACCCAGGATTCCGGAGGTGCGGAATAGTGGACGTGTTACAGTTTCCAAGCTGTTTCCGCCAAGATTCCACAGCGGAAATTATGCGGAAACTGGGCCGGAAACAGGATTGAAACCGGTTGGAAACTGTAACACTCTGCTGGTTTCCGCACTGGAAACAGCGCGGAAACTGGCTGGAAATATGAAAAATCCAAATACAGCTGTGCGGAAAATAAACGGAAACAGGTTGGAAACAGACCGTCCTTAAAAAGTTTCCAACCAGTTTCCGCCTACTTTCCGACTAAGTTTCCAAATTGTAAACTGGACAGAAACAAGACAGAAACTGGGCGGAAACCATGGAGCAAGCCAAGCGGAAACTGAGCGGAACCCAGGATTCCGGAGGTGCGGAATAGTGGACTTGTTACAGTTTCCAAGCTGTTTCCGCCAAGATTCCGCAGCGGAAATTATGCGGAATCTGGGCCGGAAACAGGATTGAAACCGGTTGGAAACTGTAACACTCTGCTGGATTCCGCACTGGAAACAGCGCGGAAACTGGCTGGAAATATGAAAAATCCAAATACAGCTGTGCGGAAAATAAGCGGAAACAGGTTGGAAACAGACCGTCCTTAAAAGGTTTCCAACCAGTTTCCGTCTACTTTCCGACTAAGTTTCCAAATTGTAAACTGGACAGAAACAAGACAGAAACTGGGCGGAAACCATGGAGCAAGCCAAGCGGAAACTGAGCGGAACCCAGGATTCCGGAGGTGCGGAATAGTGGACGAGTTACAGTTCCCAAGCTGTTTCCGCCAAGATTCCGCAGCGGAAATTATGTGGAAAGTGGGCCGGAAACAGGATTGAAACTGGCTGAAAACTGTAACACTCTCTTGGTTTCCGCAATAGAAACAGAGCGGGTTTCTATCCAGTTTCCGTGCCCTCTTCTGCATAAAAAATTAACTGGATTACAGGCGGAAATGGAGTGGAAAGTAACGGAAGATTATTATATCCAACTTATGTTAGTTTATACAAAAGAAAAGTCAGTGGTAAAATGTTCAATATATATTTACATTCAGATTGGTATACAGTTCTTTGATCCTGAAATATCAGTGCATTGGAGAATAAGATGTCAAACCAACAAGTTAACAATGGATGATTCTGGCGCCATTCTACTCTAATGTAAACACATTAAACCAAATACTTTAATAAAACAGTCCATGAACAAGTGTAATTTTCAGTCCATCAAACGCAACATGGATGTAACATGAAATGGTGGTACCCTTAAGCTTTGTTGCCACAGTTTACATGTAGGACATACATGTATCAAGAACAAACTTCCTGAAGGTGGGGTAAACAGTTGACGTACAAGATCTGGGTGACAGTCCTATCTCATTACACAGCTGATAAGAAAGATTTTTTTAGTTACTAATTGCAGGTAAACCACTGTAATTGTATACACAACTGCAATTCAACATACACAATCCATCTCTGTTCGTAGGTTATTCCAGTTTCATATTTCTACAACCTCGCCACCAGGGGTCACTTCCGTCGCAGAAAAATGGTCGCACTTCATCTGACCCCTGGTAACACGGTCGTTCGATTTGCCAAGATTCTTGGTCCCGTGATCCTTTGCGAAATGTCAAACAACAACAACACGGACATAACGTCATAATTGAAAATTAATCGCAACAATACAAACAGACGACGTCACATCTCAAACGCGTCCCTAAGACCTGTGTGACGTCGGGTCACATGCAGGATCTCCACAGATACGTCTACGTTATGTTCCATGTTCTATGCGTCCGTGCATTATCCAATGGGAAGCTGTAATGCTGACCGTGCAACCAGTCTGTAGGGAGAACAGGACCGGATGACTCTGGATTCGAGATTGATATTTCTAGTGGTCCTTTCACTTTGTAATATTTTCCCGTGTTCACTGAAGTCCAAGTAATCATTTTCACTTCACTTGGAGCAACTGGCACCTGCAGGGTAACATCTTTATAGCGCCTCTCTTCGCTTATTGGTCTATCAGGGTAAACAGATGTCAGGATCACCAAGGGGAATGTTACTTGCTCGTCTTATTCTGTACTTCTCAACAACATTCTGTAAAAATCAAAAGTTTTATTAAGGTTAGTCACAGTGAAAACTAAATCGAAATGGTCTATAAGGCCAGGCTATGCAATACTGGTAATTCATGAGGAAGTGGATGGGAAAGTTGATATCATATTCTTGCTGTCAGGCCTAGGCTTCTAATAAAGCTCTGCAAATGACAAGATATATCCAGAACTCCTATCGGTAACTAACTAAGCCAGTGTATCGATCCTAACAGATCGATCGATACACTGGCTCGCGAGGATGTGTATCAATGGACACAAAAAACATCATGATTTTTAACAATTTCATGATTTTGGGGGTCAGAGTGACCTACATTTTGGTATGTGACACATCGTGTCCCCCTCATGTCATGCATGTATCTACTGACACAAAAAAACAGTTATTTTTAATAATTTCCTGATTTTGGGGTCAGTGACCTATGACCTTCGACCTTGACCTTGACTCATAATTGAAAATTAATCGCAACAATACAAACAGACGACGTCATTTCTCAAACGTGTCTCTAAGACCTGTGTGACGTCGGGTCACATGCAGGATCTCCACAGACACGTCTACGTTATGTTCCACGTTCTATGCGTTCGTGCATTATCCAATGGGAAGCTGTAATGCTGACCGTGCAGCCAGAGTCTGTAGGGAGAACAGGACCGAATGACTCTGGATTCGAGATTGATATTTCTAGTGGTCCTTTCACTTTGTAATATTTTCCCGTGTTCACTGAAGTCCAAGTAATCATTTTCACTTCACTTGGAGCACTGACCTTTGACCTCGACCTACATTTTGTATGCAACGTATC
>JAVTVY010026830.1:0-11382 GCA_036873755.1 Hanleya hanleyi | reverse complement strand
ATCGAAACAGGGGGAACTCCCACCCATCGCACGAGGGCCGATGTTGATGTCGCCCTAATTCAACAGTCAAATTCCGACGACAAGACCTTGGGCCAGATTTTGTACGACGTGGAGGGCAAAGTACACTTCGTGGACGAAGCCATAAATGTTCCCAGCGATCTGTTACACGAAGACCATCCAGTGAGTGACATTTATCGGCGCCATTGGCCATGATCCGGCACTGTTTCTACCGTCATCGCCCTATTCAAGATATCTACAATTTCCGACTGACCGACCTCGCCCGTCTACGTAGCTACGTAGAAGCCATCTTCAAAGATCAAACTACAGCCTTCAAATTGAATCTGGCGTTTGGTTATGTGCTGCAGCATAAAGAGACAGTCAAAGTCCGATATTTTTACCCGAGCAGTAACATCCGGGTATTTGACCAACCGTTTACCATCATTAACCGAGTGTCGCTAGAGACGATGCTGGAGAAACTGGACACCGTGGATCCCTTGGAATGGGCCCAACAACAACGCCCCAACACCAAGTGAACAGTGGAGAGTGTGACCAATGTTACGTTTTTCGTTACCAAGCTGACCGACCACTCCCATCGGCTGAATGCGTCACTCATGCACTGATGAATACCATAACATGCCGTAATACTCTATATGTCTACATGTTGATCGTTGACGGTACGGAGGTGACCGAAGAGACACGGATGTTACCGAAGATGTCACGGCTCGGCCCTCGACTTGGGGATAGTTGAACTGTGTGTGCTAAAAATAGATCACCAGCTAGCGTGCTATAAAGGGGAAGCGGCCTGGACGTTTCATCAGACACTCTGTCAACCACCAAGATGTTCACTTGCACAACTTGCCAGAAGCTGTTTACTCGTCTAGATAATTTACGACGCCACGAGGCCTCCACCCACAACGATGCTCGGTATACTTGTACAACCTGCGCACGGTCATTCAATCGGGAGGATCATTTACTGTGCCACGAACGCTCATTCCACGAGGGCGCGACGGAACAATGTAACGGTTGTGGTCAACTCTTCAAACGACGCAGTCAGTTGCTGCGACACCAACGGTTGATTCATGCCCCGGTACCATGGCATGTGCGACAACTTCCTACTGAGGAGGAGCCGCGGAAGGTCAGACCTAGTGAAGATGAGCCCGGGGAGACGAATGCCACTGGTGATGCGATGAAGGAGAGCCCGTCTATACCCACAGTTCAGAGCCTGGATATCCAGCCGGACCCCACCGTTACGGTTTCGAGTCATACGCCTGACAACATCGAACATTTTCTAGACGAGCCCATAAATGTTCCTAGCGATCTCTTACAGGGCGCCCATCCAGTGAGTGACATCTATCGGCGCCATTGGTCCATGATACGGCACTGTTTCCACCGTCATCGCCCTATTCAAGATATCTACAATTTCCGACTGACCGACCTCGCCCGTCTACGTAGCTACGTAGAAGCCATCTTCAAAGATCAAACTACGGCCTTCAAATTGAATCTGGCGTTTGGTTATGTGCTGCAGCATAAAGAGACAGTCCAAGTCCGATACTTTTACCCGAGCAGTAACATCCAGGTATTTGACCAACCGTTTACCATCATTAACCGAGTGTCGCTAGAGACGATGCTGGAGAAACTGAACACCGTGGATCCCTTGGAATGGGCCCGGTTGCAACGCCCCAACACCAAGTGGACAGTGGACAGTGTGACCAATGTTACGTTCTTCGTGACCAAGCTGACCGACCAACCCATCGGGTGAATGTATTCACCCAGGCACTGATAGATACTCAGAATGCACAAGCAACTATCTGAGGATATGTTGCCTCAACGGTATCCTGGGCTGCCCGATGATGATTAGAATAAACGGTTCAAAGCGAACATGGCCGAAGATGGAACTTTCTGAAATGAAGACTTCTGATTGGACAAGAATACATCTAACGGACAGGAACGAATATGACAGATGCAAATGGTGGCCTCTGATTGGACAAGTCTTCTTGAATTGTAACACCAAGTGGATAGTGGAGATAATGACCAATGTTGCGTTCTTCGTGGTTAAACTGACCACCACCTCCATCGGATGAAAGTATTCACCCATGCACTGATAGATACTCAGAATGCGCAAACAACTATCTGAGGATATGTTGCCTCAACGGTATCCTGGCCTGCCCGACGATGATTAGAATAAACGGTTCAGATGGCACTTTCTGAAATGGAGACTTCTGATTGGACAAGAATACATCTAACAGACAGGAACGAATATGAAACATGCAAATGATGGCCTCTGATTGGATGAGAATCTTCTTGAATTGTAAATATACCCAACGCGGCTCCCCCAGCGTGGGTATGATGTAACATTGGGGAGAATAAACTATATGAAAAAAACTTCTTGTTGTTGTTGTTGTTCTTTCATGTGTCATCCTTGTTGTTGTTGCTGTTGTTGTTCTCTCTCTGGTCTATATCATGGCGTTATGTTACAGTGTTAAGGTGTAACGACAGGCGTTGACGGGCATCACTGCATTTCGAAGAATTAGTGACAATTCCATGGAATATCAGAGCTTCTGAGCTATTTCACCAGGGCGTTGAAGCATTAAGAATGGTGTTGGTGGGCGTTGCTACAAGATGACACCTCACACGGTCCATTTGGACCGCGGATGGTCCATCTCTACACCAAATACCTTCCTGCACTGCCCCAAAAGGCCCACTTTCGCTACAACTTGTACTAATGACGTCATCGATGACGGCACAGATGCTGTAAATATCCCTGCAATCGGGGTCTATACTCCGAGAGCTACAACATGACACATCCCATGACGCATTCGCAACGCGGATGGTCCATCTCTACACCAAATACCTTCCTGCACTGCCCCAAAAGGCTCACTTTCGCTAATACTCCTACTGATGACGTCATCGATGACGTCACAGATGACGGGAACATCCCTCAATTCGGAATGTACACCCCGAGAACTACAAAATGACACCTCCCAGGACGCATTCAGACCAAGGATGGTCCATCTCGACCCCAAATACCTTCCTTCACTGCCCCAAAATGGCCACTTTACTTACTACAACCACGCGCGCTGCGCCCGGAGAACCCGCGTTCGCGCGCGCGCGCTGCGTGCTGGGGCGGGCCAGGCCGGTGAAAAAGTCCCGGAGGTTGAACATTGGAACTCTTCTGGGTTTGGAGGATGAACATACGGACGTCTAAGGGGAAAAATTGGAACTCTTCTATGTTTGGAGGTAGTTTTTAGTGAAACCCCGGAAGTGACGTCACAACCCACGTGACCTGTGTATATACTCCTGTAAAATAGAGCCGATTTTATTTCTTTGGAGGGACAAGGTCAATATGCTTTTTATACTACTAAAATGTGAAGTAGATTACATCTTACATAGGCCTTAAGGCCGTGATATGCATATGAAGTATTCTGGGGCATGGTCAGTACTTCCCAATTTCCCCTTTGTCCACTACTCGCCGATTTTTTTGATTTTTTTTATTATTATTTATTTATTTATTTATTTATTTATTTCCTCGAGAGCTTTAAAATAAGACCTCACTCTACCCAATCGGGCCACTAGTGCTCCACCTAGACTCCAACATGTCCACCCTGTATGGATTTATACATACATTGGGCTAATATCCCAGTATATGAGTGTCTATGGGTGTATATGCATCTATTTACAAGCCTAGCCGGTACTTAAAAAAACATTTCATAGCTCATAGTAAAATCCATAAAAAAAAACTCCACCACCCAAAACACGCAAAAAGATAGAAATGTGCGAATCAGGGAGATTACCTTTGCCTACAAGAGAAATTGGCCTGGTCTGAGTTGTCTCCCTTGCATCAAAGCGTCTAGATGGGGCTGTGGTTTGAAATGTGCGATTATCCGGGGAAGCCGGGGAAATTGACCTTGGGTAGCCATTTTTCTTAGCGTTTGTTACATAAAACAGACCTGTACGGAATATTTCCACTCTTTTAAACCATCCACACCCAACAAAATTATATCAAACTAATTCATGCATTCAAATGTAAGTGATTCATATACCGCGGAAGACCACATGAAGGTCCCCACCGATGACGTTCGATGAACGTTCGTGATTTTTCTTTGCTGGTGCAAACTGGACAATAAATGCTCGACACTGGGGTGGCACTGTATCATAGACTGGTCGCAATATATGTATATTGGTGTCCATGGGTTGAACTATTTGGTGTAAAATGTCTGTGGAGCGGACACAAAACTAGACATTTTTTTCAGGCATATTTTCTCATCGCATGGGCGGAAACAACTGCCGAAACAAATATTACCTCAAAGGCAGCAAACCAGTTAGCAATGTAAGCCTGAACAATTATATTTTCAATGAATACAAGGTTGTGTTGAGAAATATATCTCAAAATATGATTAATTAATGATTTTCCATCATGACAAACGAACACCCGACCGGCTTCCAACAAATATGGCGGCGGGTATTCGAAGCTCGAAGTCAGAAAATTGCCAAACTTCAAAAATTCAGATCTCATCAACCAGAACGTCTTATGTGCTCACAGTTATTGACTATATCGTAAAATATGTATACTTGCTAACCTTAGTTGGGTTCGTGATGAAATAATTTAGAAATAAGTAATTCGAGCACTTTTTGTGACATAGCAAAACGAAGATGACAGCCGTTTCCCTTTTCGCTGCGATGGTTTACACGAAAAACCGGCTCAGTTATAAAAATCCATATCTCCGTAAATATGAAATGTCCAAACTTTTTACGTCAAGACAATATTCTCTTATATGTGTACTTCCTATTTCCCGCAGGAATTTATGCAATATAAATTCTTTCCGCAATAAACTTACAATTTACTGGTAATGGTAACGAAATTCTCCGTCTCAATTTGAGCTTCTTGTACGGCGGCGGAACGCCAAGATCAAAGAGCGCGTGCTGCAACGTAGCAGATCACGTGAGGGTCTAAATATAGATCGTTTGTTTACATATATCAGCTGATCGTGTCTGATATATAACAAACAATACCTTATAACAACAGTACTTTCCGTAATATCTGAATAGTTGATACTCGACCAAGAATTAATTATGACAGAAAAATTATCTTAGATAAGTTTTCGCCCTATTCATAGAAGTATTATTTCCGTCACATCAATTTCTGTCACAGTACTTTTTCAAAAATTTCACCAATTCGCTCCGGGCAAGCCCCTGTGCTGGTTCAATAATTTCAGTCCGTTATGCCGCCATCTTAAACCCACCACCCACCCACCCACCACCACAGCCGCCATCTTAAACCCACCACCCACCCACCCACCACCACAGCCGCCATCTTAAACCCACCACCCACCCATCCACCACCACAGCCGCCATCTTAAACCCACCACCCACCCATCCACCACCACAGCCGCCATTTTAAACCCACCACCCACCCACCCACCACCACAGCCGCCATCTTAAACCCACCACCCACCCACCCACCACCACAGCCGCCATCTTAAACCCACCACCCACCCACCACCACAGCCGCCATCTTAAACCCACCACCCACCCACCACCACACATGACCCCATGTGACACAATACTCGCTTCTGATTGGCTGATTGGTCTTTCTGCCGGAACTATGCACTCATTGACCTTTTGTCACCCTCCCGTGACCTCCCTAATATGCAAATTTCTGAGGTCAATGCGACCCTATTTACGCTTTGTATACTACTACTCTATCTTTCTCATTTATGAACTTTGTATATGGGGATAGATGTTCGATAGTAATAAAGCAAAAAATAATTAAAAAGGCGGCGTTCTAGTTAATTTCATATATTTAATGATATAACCACTTTCAACAGTCAATTCTAATTATACAATAAAAGACGATACATGTATACATCATGGGTTTCTAATTAACAACATTCGTTTTACTTTACCTCAATGGAGCTTTAAGTCTTAATAACTTAATTCATATATTATTTTCATTTTAATATCTTCCCGTGGATGGATTTGATACACAAAATGGCATTTCCACCCATTAACCGTTCATAGCTCTCAGTAGTGATGACAATAGTACATTTTAACATTTAAATATACATCCATATTTACTATATAAAAATATAACTGGGTATAATGGTATGACAAATGTGAAATGCCATAGATTAAATATAAATGGGTTATAAATATTCGCATTCATTTACACAAAATGAAAAAAAAGGAAAATCTCTCAGAAAGCACTTTAGGAAGTGGAAATAACACCATGACGTTTGAGCTGAAATGGTACACGTTGACGCTGTGCTGGACAGTCGTGTGTGCTATCGTTAATCAAAGAATTCGAAGACAAAGTGGGGCCTGTACTTGAAAAACATATGTTTTAAACTGGCTTAGCTGTCTTCAAGGTTTCGTGGAAGTATCGATGTCGCGATGACGAAATACTGATCGAATGTGAATTGAGAACACAAAAGAGACAAAAGTGTAGGTACGGTAATCGAAGTCAAAGTAACCTCATAAAATAATAACAAATACATAAACATACATGTGTCAACTGATGTAAACATTTCTTGCACCGTGTATGAACAAGAAATCTGTAGGGTGGGCGATCGTATAATTTTGTCTTAAAAACAAGGTCCTGGGTCGAAAAAGTACTGCAACCGAGATTCCCCTTTAGCATCCTCCAAATCCAGGGACTTTCTCGTCCCATTCTCGTAGAAAATATCTCATAAAACACGGACCCTCAAACGAAAACCAGCCATCATTGATAGCAATGTGTTTTTCTAATAGAAGGCATAGTAGTCACTCTATAATCAAACTCCATTCGCTTGTATATGGGAATGGGCATAGAAGATATTGTTAGCCTTCATGTCGAGAAAAAATTTATCATTGTATATGGCCTCATAATAATTAATAGACTTCCGTATACATTGGTTGCCGATTTAATGTCTCAAAATGACGCAGTCTTTACTTGTCTTACATATACGAGCAGCTTTGTAGATTACCTGACAATTAGTCCGAGTTTCACACCGACCGTTGATTTCTGACAGATTTCCCCCGTCATGGCAATATGTCAGAAATTAACGGTAGCTGTGGCGGAAGGTGTAGCGGAAGATCGGACTACCTAACAATCTAACTTAATTATCAGCAGATTCTTTATGCTATAGCAGTTTTGCAGGCCACCTGACCATCCGAGTTTTGTTCTATCCTTTACGCCACAACGCAGGTTAGTTTCTGACAGAATTCCCCCGTCATTGCAATCTGTCAAAAAATTACCGTCGCTGTGGAGGAAGGGATAGAGAAAGCTCGGACTACCTGAAAATCTAACTTGACTTATCAGCAGATTCTTTATGTAAGAAGTTTTGTAGGTTACTGGACATTTGATCCGAGTTTTGCTCTACCCTTTACGTCAAAACGACAATTAATTTCTGACAAAATTCCCCCCACCATGGCAATCTGTCAGAAATTAACGGTCGCCGTAGAGAAAGGGATATAGGAGGCTCGGACTACCTGAAAATCTGAAAATCTATCTTGGTTTATCAGCAGATTCTTTATATAAGAAGTTTTGTAGGTTACTGGACATTTGATCCGAGTTTTGCTCTACCCTTTATGTCAAAACGACAATTAATTTCTGACAAAATTCCCCCCGCCATGGCAATCTGTCAGAAATTAACGGTCGCTGTAGAGAAAGGGATATAGGAGGCTCGGACTATCTGAAAATCTAAAAATCTAACTTGGCTTATCAGCAGATTCTTTATGAAAGAAGTTTTATAGGTTACTGGACATTTGATCCGAGTTTTGCTCTACACTTTACGCCAAAACGACAGTTAATTTCTGTGACAGAATTCCCCCCGTCATGGCAATCTGTCAGAAATTAACCGTCGCTGTAGAGAAAGGGATGGAGGAGGCTCGGACTACCTGAAAATCTAACTTGGCTTATTAGCAGATTCTTTATGTAAGAGGTTTGTAGGTTACTCGACATTTGATCGAGTTTTGCTCTACCCTTTATGCACAGCGACGGTTAAATTTCTGACAGAATTCCCCCGTCATGGCAATCTGTCAAAAATTACCGTCAGACTACCTGAAAATCTAACTTGACTTATCATCAGATTCTTTATGAAAGAAATTTTGTAGGTTACTGGACATTTGATGTGAGTTTTGCTCTACACTTTACGCCAAAACGACGGCTAATTTCTGACAGATTTCCCCCGTCATGGCAATATGTCAGAAATTAAGGGAGTAGAGGACGTTCATTTCTAGTGGTTGAATTTTTTTTTAAATTTCAGGATTTTTTCATCAGGTTAGGAGAATATGATCCATGGAAAAAAAATAGGGGGTAACCATACTCGTTAAAAAAATATGGTAGCCAAAAGCATGTATACCACTTAAAAGCCATAACACTGAATACATAGGGAAATTTGGATTTTTTCTTCTTTGATGCTCAATAAGTCAAACTTTCCAAGGTCCAATTTTTCCCATTTTGCTATATAATACTAAACACATATAGTGCTTGTTAAATATGTAATAAAAACAGGGGGACACCATACTTTCTTAGAAAATATTAGCGGTATAACAGAAAAACTGAGCCTTTTCAGTCCTATTTCCAGGAGGGGGTGGGGGTGGGGAATCGGGGTGGGTGTGGAGAATATTATTGAAGTTCCAATTATTAGCCATTCAGAAGTTTTCTTTTTGTTGAAAGTGAATAGGAGTGAATTTGGGGGTATTCCAGAGGAATAATTTTTAACCTATGGAGCACTTTGCATCCTCCAACCATTGAATTTAAAATGCCAATTTTTTGGTCCGTCCCATCACACTATCGACCCACCAGTAGAACGCATAAATGGTTGTGTTGTGTCTTTTGTTGATTTTTATTCCATTTTGAGATGTCTGCATACTTTTGTTAGGAAATTCAGCTTGTTTTGAAAAATCCGACAAATCACCATGTTGTAGCCCCATAAGAGCAGGGAAATGAACGTCCTCTACTCCCTTAACCGTCGCTGTAGAGAAAGGGATGGAGGAGGCTCGGACTACGTGAAAATCTAACTTGGCTTATCAGCAGATTCTTTATGTAAGAGGTTTGTAGGTTACACGACATTTGATCGAGTTTTATTTTGACCAGTGAGCAATAGCTGATTTATTTTCTTTTATCTTCTTGTCTAAACTTGTGAACAATGCGATATCTAACAATTTGAAGTCGTCATATGACCAAAATAAAAGACAATCTTCACATAGTTTCATTTTAATTTCTTTTCTTTCCATTCCTTATCCCCATATAGATTTCCCTTGTTGTTTCTTAGGCCCGATAACTCTCTGAATATAACCAAATAGATCTCACCGCAGACGAAGAAGCCCAGTAATCATCCAAACATATAATTATACCGTTTATAAATTGGCTTATTTTGTATTCCATGTTTCCTATACTTATACCTTTTACATGACCATTGTTCTTTTTTTGGTAGAGATAGTATTTCTGCACATCGTTTGAATAAATATGGTGGGAGCAGATGACCTTGCTGACAACAGTTTAAAACAGTTTGAAAGGAAGCCACGTTGTAATACACGTGATGATTGTTAGTTGTAAATTGTTCTTACTCAGGCACGAATGTTTTCCCAAAGATAAAAGTTTGGGGACATCACTGATAAAAGACCAAGAAATCTCAGCAAACGCCAGTAGTATAGAGCGAGCATTACGAGCCAACAGCGCTTCACTGCGCATGCGCAGAACCTTTTGTGACGTCACAGCGACATATAATGGGGAGGTTTTGTGGAGGTGTGCGCATGCGTGTGGTGGTGGGTGGTGGGATGGATGGTGGGTTGAAGATGGCGGCTGTGGTGGTGGGTGGTGGGATGGATGGTGGGTTTAAGATGGCGGCTGTGGTGGTGGGTGGTGGGATGGATGGTGGGTTTAAGATGGCGGCTGTGGTGGTGGGTGGTGGGATGGATGGTGGGTTTAAGATGGCGGCCTGTAATAAACATAATCTATAGGTGTTGTACCATGTTAATAATATTACCCTCAAAAAAACCTCTAAGCCATATAATAGTAATAAACATAATCTATAGGTGTTGTACCATGCTAATAGGATCAGTCTAGCATCTGTACCACCCTAGGGTCGAGCGTTTATTGTCCCGTGTATCTCCGCAGAAAATCAACAAACAAAATGGCGGCTCCAGGATGGTTTGGGGACGCCCTTTCCACAGCACGGCATCGACCGTAACGCCATCTGCACACATTGACGCAAGGGAGACAACTCGTGTGGCCCAAGGATATGGAAATAGCCGTGTTGGAGCTAGGGGAGTTACTACTGGTCCAGTGGGGTCGAGTGAGGTATCAATGTGAAGCCTATGTGAGGGGGCATCTGATGGGCTGGGTGTGCGGTTGAACTAGCGTCATTCTGCGCATGCGCGGTGGCCCAAGGGTATGAAAATAGCCGTGTTGGAGCTAGGAGAGTTACTACTGGTCCAGTGGGGTCGAGTGAGGTATCAAAGTGAAGCCTAGGTGAGGGGGCATCTGACTGGACTAGCGGCTTGGGCGTTGTCACCCTTCTGCGCATGCGCAGTGGCCCAAGGGTATGAAAATAGCCGTGTTGGAGCTAGCGAAGCCAATAATGGTCCGATGGGGTCGTATGAGGTATCAAAGTGAAGCTTATGTGAAGGGGCATCTGATGGGCTGTGTGTGGGGTTGACATAGCGTCATTCTGCGCATGCGCGGTGGCCCAAGGTTATGGAAATAGCCTTGTTGGAGCTAGGGGAGCTACTACTGGTCCGATGGGGTCGAGTGAGGTATCAAAGTGAAGCCTAGGTGAAGGGGCATCTGACTGGACTAGCGGGTTTGAACTGGCGTCATTCTGCGCATGCGCGGTGGCCCAAGGGTATGAACATAGCCGTGTTGGAGCTAGGGGAGCTACTCATGGTCCAATGGGGTCGAGTGACGTATCAAAGTGAAGCTGATGTGAAGGGGCATCTGATGGGCTGGGTGTGGGATTGAAATATCGGCCTTCTGCGCATGCGCGGTGGCCCAAGGGTATGGACATAGACGTGTTGGGAGCTAGGGGAGCTACTCATGGTCCGATGGGGTCGAGTGAGGTATCCAAGTGAAGCTTATGTGAAGGGGCATCTGACTGGACTAGCGGCTCGGGCGTTGTCACCATTCTGCGCATGCGCATCGACGTTTTGGGATGTAGGGGAGTCCCTAATGATCCAATGGGGTCGAGTGAGGTATCAAAGTGAAGCTTATGTGAAGGGGCATCTAATGGGCTGGATGTACGGTAGGAATACCATTCTGCGCATGCGCAGATGCAATGCGGAGCTCTCGTTCAATCAGAAGCGAGTATTTCAAATCCGCCACGGAGCTCTCGTCCAATCAGAAGCGAGTATTTTGACCCGGTGCATTATGGGACATATCCAAGATGGCGGCACGTATGTTCG